>CAWUFW010019633.1:0-179466 GCA_963921515.1 Calotriton arnoldi
GGGGCTCATTACGATGGCGGGCGGAAGCACAACCGCCGTGCTGGCGGATGCAAAAACCACCAGTTACCGCCGGCACGCAGCAGTCCACACGCCCGCCCAATTATGATGCGAAAAGCAGGCCAAACACCGCCGGCAAGCCAGCAACACCGTCCGCCATCAAAGTGCGCCCGCACACGTAGCGGCGCAGCATAACTGACACACACCGTCCGACGAAACACGTCCCGCCCGGCGCATAAATTACGATGCCGCAAACAAACGGCTCCCACGGCAAAGAGACACCGCACGTGAAAGAGAGGCGGAAACACGGACGCAGAGCACGGACAACGAAGAAGCGGCACCCCGGGCATGAATCCAGCACTGCAGGCCCTTCCCATGCTTCTGCTGATGCACCACCAAGGACGCAACGTACCGCGGAGACGCAGGTAGGCACACACACAACAAGTGCACGCAAACAGCGCACACAGTGCAAGGGCGGAAAAAGCGGACAACCCCCACCAGCGCGTGCACACTACACATCCACCATTGCATCCACATATGACACACAGGCCAAATCCTAACATCGCAGAACACATGTGTACACACCACCTGGGACTAGGAACCAACCACCCCGTCACGGCCCCAAAGCGCCGATGACGCCGCCACACATGCGCACAACGCAGAGGCCAACCGCAGCGCCATGCATGCGTCGCACACAGACACAGGGACACAACCAAGCAGCACACACATCAGCCCCACCCCGAACGCACATGACACGTGACAGGCCGGCCACAGACATGTCCCCAACGCCCAATTCACGGACAACACCCAACGCCACACAAACGACGCACACATGTCAGTGAAGACACGCAACTGCAGGACACACCCCAGTGTAACAAACATGGCGTAGCACACAGCGGCGGCAACACCAACTAGGAGAAGCAGGGCCCCTTCGGGAAGAGGAACGCCAGTACCACACTGAAAAACCCATACCACCCTGCACATATGAACAAGACACATGAAACGGAACACCAAAGAGCCCGGGGACCGACAACAGGTGGCCCAAGAATTACATCCACACACAAGGCCCAACGCAGAGCGGAAAGGCAGCCTGCCGCCCACACAAGGGAGAGCAGACAGCACTGAATGACCTTCCATTCCAACACCGAAACCACAGCCCTACGACAGAAGCCGGTGAATACAGCCATTGTCCAAGAATAGACCAACACAGGCATGCCGAGGAGACCGACCACAGGGCAGATAGCGCATATCACAGAAGCACACAACGGACGGGGAAGAAAGAAGAAAACACTCCCCCATGTCGGCCACATGCAAGTTAATTGGAAGGAGTCACACAGCACTGACCTTGAACTGTCTGAGAAGCATGTGGGAAGAGGGCCCGTGTCCTCCAAACAAGCCAACAGAACACAAGTCCTGTCTCCCCACGACTACACAGAGCTCACAGCAACCCCGGAGCGTGCACATTGCAGACTGCACACACAGCCGGAGCACGCCACCTCTACGAACCGCTGCGAAATGGCAACCGCAACACACCTACCCAACTACGCCGAACAGCTCAAGCTGTACCAAACCAACACGATACATACATTGGGATGCGATCTCCTGTCCCTGCTGAACGTAAGTTACCGACTGACTTACCGCATCACATTGTTCAGCTGCGTCATGCCCGTCTTCTACTGTCGGAGGTGTCCCTACCAGCATCCCGTCGAGATATGCCTCTCCAACCCGGCATGTCTGAAGGCGGACCTGCTACCACTACTCCTCCCTCTGGACGCACACGACAGGGCCTGCTCTGCCTATGGGGGCATGGCGTATGTGGCCAACATCGCACGCGCACTGAAATGGAACCACTGTGCCTCCACACGACGGATCATCGAGAACAGCTACATCGAATGTCACCCAGCATGCCCCATCATGGTCCTCCAAGGGACAACCTACGAACAACACCTTGACAGCCACCATCCGCTTCATTGGCTGGCAAACATGTACACCACCAATGACATGGAAGCCCTGCTGGACGGCATCGCATACCTGACAACCTGTAAATACGTCGGACCACAACGCAGGTTCCCCGAGTGACCTATGAAGTCCAACCCCGCACCCATGCTCAGCTTCCGCACGGACTGGCCAGTCACCACCACAACAGCCATACCAAACGACCGGCAACTGTAACCACACCATCAACGACATCGCCATGACATCGGATATGACCGGGACATGCACACTGTTCCCCATCACATCCAGGAACACCGCATGCATCGTGGGAGGCAGTGGCATGGGCTCTGTGCATCGCACCCACATGGACGGAACTGCACGAACAACCAGGACACGACATGGATCCAGCGCACATGGACACACACACCGCTCAGTGGACATGAATAGGTCGCCTGGAGTCTGTGGGTGCTGCACCCCTCCCACCCCCGCCCCGGGAATCCCATACCAGGACCTTTGCATGGACGACAAGTGCATACAACAACAACACGACCCCAGTGACTGTGACATGTCCAGTAACCACCACAGTGCAACAACAAGTGGCACGCCGCTGCATGCACGCAAGCACATGCCCTGATGTCATCTCACATGCACGCGTGCATGAGGAACAACCGCAGCAAACCTGTCACATGGAACTGAGATGGACTGTGCCCATGATGCCGAGCGGTCTGGTAGGCTACATGTATACCGTCTGTGTCAAAGTCCGCAGCTCCGCAGCTATACGTAAATGTACATTAGCACAGCCTTGGCCAAGCAGATGTAACCCCACACCCTATCCCATTTGTTATCATGCTCAGTATATCCTCAACATGTATTCCGCTGCCAGTAGTGTCCACTATACTGCATCACAGAGGACAGAAGACTCAATATAATGTTTGAAACCAAAACTGTTTTCGCTGACTCATTTCACAAGTACGAATGAGAGAGGATGAGAGTATGTGAAGTACACGGCAGTCGTGACATGACCATGTAGTCCACTGGTATTGGATGTCAACGCAAATGAGTAGCACTACTGTGGAAGACACACATGTGTCGTGTGAAGTCGTATGGACGCAGTGCTCAGGTGGGTGGGTGCGACGGGTAGATGCGCACATGCCAAGTTGGAGCACGCCGTGTTGGGAGGGGTCATGAACAGTACACCACCGCTTCCCTGGGCATTGTGAGAGGACACCTGTCGGGGGGAGTGAACACGTGTGTGCACAGCAGCCGGGCACACGTACAAAGCGGTACCAGGCGCACCTCAGCCCACCCTCTGTGGACAAGCTGGATCCTGTTGTGCGCCCGCCATGCCCCTTGACAAGGCACACACAGCCCCAGTCGACCAGGTGTAACCCCAACATAGTCAATCCGCACAGGCGATACAGGGCACGGGATGGCAGTGGAGCATGGTGTGTGTGAGGTCTCCTCGCGCTCCTCCTGGTCATATCACGCAGGCAATAGAACCTCAACGTCTAGCATGGCACAAGTCAGATGGAAGTGTAGGGGGGACGCACCACAGCACGAGCAGCACTGACGTCACGGGAGGTGGCTCGCACCATCCCATCCATTGCCCATCATACCAACCACGCCACATGCCATTGCGACTAAGTGCAAGCGCGTGCGCCACCACCCCCGAGCCCTCCCCAGAGAGGCCAAAGAGTGAATGTGTGGGCCATCAGCCACAGACGGACGCGGCCTGGCCGCAAGGGCAGCCACAGCCACTGGGTGTCGCAGGTGGCGGATCCGGAAGGCGAAGACTGTGATGCATAGTCCATGCAGGCCGGGTCTCCATTTGGGGCACCACGCAGGTGGACGGCGTCCCGCCACACATCATACCCTGAGACAGCCCACTCGTGCAACTGGACCCACACATACACTCCTTGCCCTCTCTGGTGCGAGCTTGGGGCTGCCTGTGCAGGCGCTAGCCTCGCAGGTGAGCATTCATATTGGGGGAGCGAGGGGAGGACATGAGGGCTGGGGCGAAGATGACTGTATCACTGTCAGTAAGTACAAGGGATGACCCAGATGTGGAAAGGAAGAGACGTGTCCCGTGTGTACTGCAACTAGTCGCCAATCCAACTACCCCCCATGTCCGGAATGTAAGCCCGCACCTAGGCCCGCCCATCCGCCACATCGAACATACCACCAGCACGACAACCTTCCCATTCGAAACACTGACTGGGGGTGGCGACCAGTGTACAATCATGTGTAGCCTACCCACGCGTACATGTGGGCCCTCCATGATCCATGTCACCTGCGGCAAAGTCATGACATGCGCAATGAGGGAAGTGAGGAGAGCTGTCCGCCCCACGCGCAGAAGGTGCATCAGCTCCACAGACCCAGCAGCGAGTCCAGCAGGGGTCACATGTGCAGGGGCAGCTGTGCCTGGTGTGAAGGCACATGCATATAGACAGCACATCGACCAATGTGTAGTCTGCCCACATCTACAGTCCATCATCATGCGGACATAGGAATTGAACACAGGGCAACACATCTTAGTTGGTGCACCCACCGTGACCAACAATGCGCAATCATCGACGTACCCGCCCTGTGCATGGCCCCCCACCCAACGGAGGCACATCCAGTGCCACCATCCCACACACACAAGCCTTCCACGGAACATGCTGTGTCCAATGGTCAGTACAGAGTCAGCGCCCATCTGGTGGATCCTGAACAGGAGACACATGCACACACATGCCAGCTCCCACTATGTACGTCTGCCACCTGGCACGTGCAATGTAACCTCTCACCTGTGACGTGTGACTGCAAGCACACAGCCGTCTTGGCATGGGGCTGTCAATGTGGACACCAGTCAATGTTTCGGGAGCTGTGATCCGTACAGTGCTGTACATAGGGTGCAGTGCTGACACCTACTACTGTCTCATATCCCCTCGTGCCACAGGTCCCACTTGTATTGGCCGCTCAGCCCGTGCCCACATCGTCGTCGTCGTGTGCCATACTCATCCAGCCTCGGAAGCAGTTCCATGCTCAGCAGACACTCATGTTGCCGTGGCGTTGCCGCTTGACGAATATGCAGTCAGTCCCCATCAGCACGCCCCGCAAGTCATTGGGGCCTAGATCCCCATGTGCATGCACATGGCAGTGGTATGTCTCACTTGCCATTGCCATTGTTGGGAGACCTGTGTAAGTGTATTGTGGCCGTGCCGTCCCAGCTTGACAGCTGGGCTGTGGCTCATGTGCTTGCTCAGTCATGTCAGTGATGTGTATGCGAAATTGCTATGTGCCGTGTTGCTTTGACATGTGTCCTCTGCCATTTAACCCAGGCGGAGACCGAACATTGACCGCCCATACCAATTGCTGGCGGACATGGACGATACAGAGGTTATCAGGAAGTTTCGGCTGGACAGGCCAACTCTGCATCGACTGTGTGCCATGTTAGAGCCCCATCTCCGTCCCCGCAGGGTGTATCCGACTGCTGTCACCCCCACGGCTAAGGTGATGGCCGCCATGCATTTCTTCGCCACTGGGTCATTCCAGCACACAGTGGGCAGTGGAGGAGGGATGTCCCAGCCCATGTTCAGCAAGGTGCTGAGGGATGTACTGGCAGCCATGATGCTGTACCGGAACAGGTACATCAGATTCCCCAGGGCTCGTGAATTGGCGGCAGTGAAGGGTGCATTCTATGCCCTTGGCAGAATCCCACACGTCGTGGGAGCCATTGACTGCACTCATGTTGGCCTTGTTCCACCACAGGCCACTGAGCACCTGTACCGCAACAGGAAGCACACGCACTCCCTGAATGTGCAAGTGGTGTGCCTTGCGGACATGGTGATCACCCACGTGTGTGCCAAGTTTCCAGGCTCGGCACATGACGCACACATAATGCGCAACAGCATCTTGCCACGACTGATGGCCAATCTGCAACAGGATCGTGCCTGTATTGTCGGTGAGTATGTGGAGTGGTGTAGCGTGCTGGTTGTGCGATGCTGTCCCCTGTCCAGTTGGAATAGCTACGGTTCTCTGTGTCCCTCACACCCAGGTGACTCTGCGTATCCGAATGGGGCATGGCTGCTCAGTCCATTGAGGAATCCTCGCACCCCAGCAGACGATCGATACAATGAGGCACATGGGAGGACCAGACGTGTGGTCGAGCGTACCTTTGGCCTCCTCAAGTCCAGGTTCAGGTGCCTGGACCGCACCGAGGGTGCACTGGCGTACTCCCCACAGAAGGTGTGCCAGATAGTGGTGGCGTGCTGCATGCTGCACAATCTGGCCATTCGGAAGCAGATCCCCCTCATTGTGGATGACGGAGATCAACCAGGGCCCCAGCCCGCAGACCAGGACAGCTCGAGTGAGGTGGACAGCGGAGAGGAGGAAGCTGGGAATGTGCGCCAGCAGCTCATCGCCCGCTACTTCACTTGACGGTGAGTGTCCATGTACGACGGATGATGTGTCTGTATCTGTGCAGGTGTGTGTGTGCTGTGTCAGGGTGGCCGTATGTTCACTGCGTGCAGTGTGTCAACGCTCCATGGCCAGGGTAGTATGCCACTGTTGGTGACTGTGGCATTGTGCCCTATTGCTCCGTGCGATGTGTGTACATTGCTTGTAGTTGTTGACATGTACTGTGTGATGGGTGTGTGACACACTCATTGAATGTGCTCCTGTTCTGTCTCCCACCCCTAGGTCCCTACAGGCCCTCCGGATTCCATTGCCATGCCACGCATCAGGTGCCCTTCCGCCCAAGGTGGCCGTTGTATTCCGTACAAATAAAACACAGGGCACAAACAGCAGTTAGTGAAAAAGGTGCATTTATTACAAACTGTGACATGTGATTGTGTGTAAGGTGATGACAAAAGTGGTGCGTGCAGTGACAATGAGCTGTCGGTCATGGCTGCGTGATGATCAGGGTGTACCCACTGGTTCTATGTCCATAGTCCAACACACACATGCCATCCAGCTGGCTGTGTGGAGTGGGATCGTAGAGCAAGTCAATGCAGTGGCTGGTCAAGGAAGGCTGGCGGAAGGCTGGCTGGCTGCCTCACTTGCGACTGGAGCGTGCGAAGTCCTCCCGGGAGATCTGTTTCCTCTTCGGACGGCCCCTTCCACGTTTGGGAGGGGGTGTGTGGTGGCGACCTGCTGGTGGTGGGTGAGGTGTGCTCACTGGCTGTGGACGCAGGGGAAGTGGACACTGCTGGCCGACCCTGCGCCCTAGCAGGTGGTGGCGGAGGTGGTGTTGCTGGCCTTGCCTGTGACCCCACCGCCACCACCAGCTGGCCCATGAGGTCCACGAGTTGGTCCATACGGGACACGAATTGGCCCATATGGGCGTCCATGGACCTCAGCACCCCCAGCACCTCCCGCGTGTCAGTAGCAGACCTGGCCCATTGTCCTTGGGCCTCTTCATAGGCCCCAAGGACTCTGGCCATTTGAGGCAGGGCATGGCTCCCAGGGGAGGCTGGCGTTTCCCTGACCCTGCTCCTCCTACCAGTCCTGCTGCCACCGGCCTGCCCACTAGCCACATTGCACACCACGGTCCTCGCTGTGGCTCCCAGGGTGGATCCAGTCGGCCGGGCCACCACCTGCGCTGGGGCTGGTGCCAGCGAAGACGTGGTGGTGGTGGAGGCGGTGGTGGTCGGTGCGGCGATGGTGGCGGTTGCGGCAGTGGTAGTGGCCGCAATGACCGTGGGTGTGGCCGCAACGACAGTGGCAGCAGGGGACTGGGACTGTTCAGCATCCCTGGATGATGGGTTGGTGGGTAGGAGGGGTCCTGGGGAGCGGCTGGGCCCTGCCACGCCAGATGGGCCAGCTTGGTGGTCCGTGTCCGAAGAGGTGGACAGATCCTCCAGATCCGTGTGTCCTCGTTGGGGGCTTGTAGGCTGGCTGTGCTGGCTGCTGTCTCCATCCCCAGCGTCCAGCAGTTCGTCACCTGTGGAGAGAATGAGATTTGTTATTGTGTTGCACCTGGCGAAGTATGTATTAGTCGTCTGACATTGGCAGTTCGTGCAATCTCGTACATGGGTTTCCCGGAGGCGAGTGTGTGGCTGTGGCATCTGTAGTTGTGTGTGCTAGGCAATGGGACTGTGTGCTGTGCACATGTGGCATGGGACGGATTGGCCATGCCGATGGGTGTGTTGCTGTGCCCCTACTCATTGTGACTCTGGTGTATGCGGGCTCCTGGCCCATCCTGGGTCTGGTTTGTACTTTGCTTTTGGAGTTCATATGGAACGCTTAGGAACGCATATGGCAACATGGGGGCCATGCCCCAGATTCGCATTTGGGAGGGGATATGCTTTTGGGGTTCAAATGGAACGCTTAGGAACGCATATGGCAACATGGGGGCCATGCCCCAGATTCGCATTTGGGAGGGAATATGCTTTTGGGGTTCAAATGGAACGCTTAGGAACGCATATGGCAACATGGGGGCCATGCCCCAGATTCGCATTTGGGAGGGGATATGCTTTTGGGGTTCAAATGGAACGCTTAGGAACGCATATGGCAACATGGGGGCCATGCCCCAGATTCGCATTTGGGAGGGGATATGCTTTTGGGGTTCAAATGGAACGCTTAGGAACGCATATGGCAACATGGGGGCCATGCCCCAGATTCGCATTTGGGAGGGGATATGCTTTTGGGGTACATGCTGTGAGCCATGGGTGCCGAACGTGACATGTGTTGTGGCAGCATGACAGTGCATGGTCTGAGGTGTGTGCATGCCTGACATGCCCTGCATATTTGCTGTCTGTTGTGGTTACTGGACATGGCATTGGACGCATCGTTATGAGTGAGTGATAGTTGTGTGCCAGCCAACGTATTGCAGTTGTCCCATCTCCTTGGTGTGCGTGCTGCCCTGTGCCATGTGCATCACTGCAGTGCTCGGGGGGGTGTGGCCCATGTTGTGTGTTGTTGCTCACAGTGTGTCGTGCGCTTAATTGACTTCTGGCACATGGTTGGTCATGGGCATGTGTCTTAGCGTGACTGCTGTATGTGTGGCAGCTGTGCGGATGACATGCCTTTCATGTGACTGGGGCTGACGGATGGGATGGATGGTATGTTGTATGTGCATGGTGTGTCTGTGAGTTTGATGGGTTCAGTGGTGTTCGTGTGCATTTCTGTTGTTCCGCTCTGTTGCGTCTAGTGTTGTTTGTCTTACATAGGCGTAGTTGTGGGGTGTGGGGTTGACAGGCAGTGGGGGCTACATGGACAGGACTTCAATGGTGTTTCGGTTGTGTGTGATGAGTTGCACAGTGGCTGCCGTGTGGGACTATATTCAGTGTGGCTTGTGCATGCAGACGTGGCTCCTTGGGTGTTGCTATGTCTGTGATGGGTCATGTGGGGTGTGAGTCTGTTGTTCATGTCCGTGTGCACATTGTTCACTTGTTCGTGACGGTGGGCGGTGCTGCGTGTTCGTCTGCTACGTGACATGTCCCATGTGTTGGTGGTGTTATGGTCCTCATGCCTCCAGTAATCCAGCCCTGTCCAGTTTCCCACCTGCAAGTTGTTCGTGCGTGCACTGTACTGGATGCCACATGGCTCTAAGCGGGGGTGCTCCATGTTGCAGGTCTGTGGGGGTGTGGGGTGTAGTGGGTCGTGGGGGTGGCTGTACACCCACTGACACCGATTGCTGTGGACCGTGATGTCTGCCTTTCGGCTGTCGTTGTGCACTGCGGTGGCTGACACGTGGCTGTGGGGTGTGGGGGATGCTCCTCCTTGCTGTGCTGTGGGACTGGGGCCTGGTGTGTGTTGTACTTGGGCTGTCCACCGTCCCACCCACTGCACTTTGTGTTCCTGCCACTTACCTGTTACTTGTCGGTTAGTGCAGCTGTGGCGGACACATGGGTGTGGTGGGTGCTCGTTGTGGCGCTTCTGGCATATTTGGGGACCTGTTGGTGGTTACGTGGCTGGCTTAGTGTACACATGTCCCCACGCATCTTACAGTTGTTCGGTTTGGGCTGTGTGTGGTAGTGTCTGTTGCATGTGCGTGTGATGTGTTGTGTATTGTGTGCTGGACATGGGGGTGTTTGTCCCTGGGAGCTGTGGCATGGTAGTTGCGCATGTGAGTACATAGCGGTGTGCTAGTATACATTAGTTTGTACTTACCAGCCTCCACTCCCCCTGCTAATCCGGCGAGGATCTCCGGATGGATTACGACTCGCACCTTCTCCTCCCACGCTTTGAAGGTCTTAAAGAGCGCGGGATTCCCTCCGCCAGTGACGGCAGCCAGCTCTCTGTTTTTGCCCTCCTTCTTCTTGACCAGGCTCTTTACGTCATTCCAACGTTTGTTTATCTCGACTCTGTTCCTGGGCAGGGTCCCGACTGCATTGACCTGGTCTACGATCCGGGTCCACATTCTGTTTCTGGTGGCTAGTGGTGTGTGCTGGACCATGTTCCCATAGATTTGTGGGTACACCTTGATGATCTCGTCGACCATGACCGTCAGCTCCATGGGCGTGAACTTGGGCATCCTTTGTGGTGCCATGGTGTTTGTGGTGCTGGTGCGGTGTGTGTTGTGTAATGTGCAGGGGGTTTGTGGTGCCGGTGTTTGGTGGTGGTGGTGGTGGTTGTGATGTGTGCGTTTCTGTGGTGTGCTGCTGTCCTTGCTGTGTCACTGTGTCCTCTCCTCTCCTCTCTGGTTTGCAATGTAGCAAGGGGTTGTGGTCTGTGGGAGTGCTGCTTTTGTACTCACCTATGTGGGTGTGTCCTCATGGTCTGTTGTTTTCAGGTGTGTTGTGTCTGGGGTTCTGGCCTTTGTATTTTTTGTTTGTCCGGGGGGTGTTTTCGGGATGTGTACTGTGCTTGTGTATTTGTGTGTGCCTTGCTGTGTGGACTTGTTGGCCATGTTGTGTGCTATTGGTTTTGTGTGCGGATGGTTTCTGTGCAGGTACGTTGGCGCCATGGCTTCTGCCGTGTCGATTCTCATCGGCGTTGTTTGCGCTGGCGGGCGGTATATTTGTTGTTTTTCCGCGCTCATGGCGGTGCGATCGTAATTTCACGTGCGGTGTGTCGGCCGTGTGGGCGGGCGGTTTTGTGTTGTCGTGCGTGTTTCCGTCCGTGGCGGGCGGTTTGACTCCGACTCGGACGATGGCGGGCGGTATTTTGTGTGATTTTTCCGCCGATGGCGGTTTTCGGTTTGTGTACTCATAATGGCGTGGTCGGTGTTCAGGCGGTGTGTGCGGGCGGATTTTTGCCGCTTCCATGCCTGGCGGATTTTTTTACGCCGGGTATCGTAATGGGCCCCTAAGTTCTTTTGTTGTCCTTGCTAATTCGCTTGCATTGTCACTTTCTATTCCTTCATTTTGTGAAGTTCTTATTTGATCTTGTGACCTATTTATTTCAATTCTTTTTACCGGACTTTTATTTCGCACAGTCTCTGTTAGCGGCGCATTTGGTGTCACCACTGTAGAACTCTGCTGATACGAAGGTGGATTTCTATTTAAAATATCTTCCAGCAATTCATCATCCGTTTCGCTCTCATGCATATATTTCTCCCTCTCCATATGTTTCTTTTTCTCAGTACGTTTTCTCTTAGTCTCTTCCTCAACTGTAAAAGCTGGAAACAAACCTCCTGTCATGTTAGCACATCTCCATCGTTTTATTCTATCCTCATGATTTATTCCCCACATTCTTCCAGGCATAAACTCATGATCTCTTAAACCTCTGAATCTCTCTCGCTCATACATCTCATCCTCCCATTCCGTCAACGCTTCAAACTGTGTCGGTCTAGGTCTAGGTTCTAGATTTGTCATCTTTTCTCGCAAATTTCGCAAAACCGCTACACTAAATGAACCATTCTCAGGGAAAGCTAATGCACCATCATTCTTCGTATATTTTACCCAATTTTCCAACCATATGCATGTATCATATCCATATTTCAGCATCATATGTGAAGCTGCTGATTTCGGCGGAGGAATTACTTGTCCCTCTCTAGTCACAACCTTTTTGTCTTTCTTAAAGAAATTCTTTATTTTTGTCGTCCATGACGTTCTCTCCCTTTCATACTCATAATACGGCATGTTTTCGATTGGTTTTTCTCTTCAAACCAACACTGTTCCGTGTACGGAACTTCAACCAATTACAGCGCGATTCACACTAACACACCAATCAGAACAATTTCCTTCGTCCGCGGACCAACCAATCCTAGCGCGGCACTTTTCTACGTCACTCCTGACTCTGTGTTCACGTGACTAGCGCACTATCCAATCCTAGCGCGGCACTGTCGATGTCACTCCTGCTCTTTTACCCCTCCTTTACAAAAATTATCGGCAATTTTCTTTTCACTGTTTTCTTCGTTAGTTACAACAATTAAAACAATTCCATAGTCTGATTCGCTAAACAAAAGTGATAGCTTTGTCCTTTTACACAAGAATCCTGTATTTCCAGTAGGCAGCGCTTACCTCTACCCTACCACAGAATTATTAACTCTCGCCGATAAAGTAGCACTTCCCTCTACCTTACCCTTCTTTCAAGCAAACAATTAACTCGTTTCTCTGGGGATAAGACACATGTGGAGACTAGGTTCCTGAGAATTAAGGCCAAAGTTTCACAAGAAAACGTGATTTGCTATTTCAGTTACACACCTTTCGTACAGAAAATCCCTAATATAACACAACCTGTGTTATTACCAAAATGAATTCAGACCATGTACCAAATTCCATGTGACTTCTCTTGCCACACGTGTTCCACTTCCTACATCCCAGAAGCGTGAAAACTCACATATAACATAACACGACTCAACATATAGTGTTAGTCATCAAAAATAATCAATAATCAATAATCACTAAACTAATCTATAGAAACCATAACTCTGCTACCAAGAAATCTCATGCAGCGCGTACAATAAAACTATTTTCCTCCTAGGTCACTTATCGGTCATCCAGGGGCGACTTATATTTTCTCACATCCAAATGACGATGGGGCCCATAAACATCGCCTATCACACACACACACACCTGGATTTCCTTTACACCTTTACGAAATTCTATACTCCTAGGAGAAACATGAGAACTAAATGGAAAACGCCATTTATGTACCGCTGGAAAGAGCCGGGATACCTTATTACCTTAACCTATCACTTTCTTAGTTATTTCTTAAGATATTCCTGCTCATTGTTTTGTCGATGGATCATCTAGTAAGAAATTAATTTATAGTGATTAAGACCAGCCAAATCACAATAATCAATTATTAGTGTCACAATCATTTAGAAAAATAACCACTGAGTCGTTTGATTAAGAATCTTAAATTTTATATAATTTTAAAAGCATGAGAAAGAATTTAAACTTTTATTCAATTATTCATTCATTATTAATTCAAATATTTATTAAGCAAAATCAATTTTATTGCAGAAAGGAAATTTTGTCATGAAGCAAAACCCTATTTACCTGCCTATCTTCCCTAATTTAGCCTAAGGATTTCTAACCTAAGTTTATGAATTAAAAATATCTTGATTCTCATACTCAACTGGAAAAATAAGACAGCAACAGAAACTTCAGCTCGTCAGCATCAGCTACCTGCAACCCGTCTCATCTAACAGTCTTTCAGCATCTCCCGCTTCAGTAAGTGGATCGATCTGGACCACCAAGCACTGGAAGCCACCAACACCAACACCGACTCTGACTGCGACTCTCCAACTCCGACTGTGACCCCCTCCCACTAAGAGTAGGCCCTCTTATACCCTAATTCTAACTTTGCTAACTAATTGTTGCAACATTAATAACACGCTTTTCTTTCATTGGTCCATTCATTTCATCTATTCATTCTTAATCAAGTTCTCCCGGATCCAACTTGTTCTTTGGAATGCATATGATCATTTCCTTTCTCACAGTTCAAGACATGTTTCCATCCGCTTCGATCAGTACATTTGTAACTTCTTTCGATACATTCGAGAACTCTGCAGGCATTGTCCTTTCTCTTAAAACGGTTTCCCACGGTTCCTTGCTGATCACCACGGCACACTATCAGTTCAATTAGGTCACATCAGCCTTGACCATTCTTGCATCCTAGCCTCTCAGCCTCATCACGTGGTTAGCTTTTCTCCAACTTTTTCTCCCTTGTCACGCGTTTCCCTGCACATGCGCACTTCAATAACCGGCAGCCATTTTATCTCGCCACTCGTTTACACTTAGAAGCACTATTTTGAAATAAACAAAACATAATTAAAATAGAGAAACATAGCCTTTTCGTTTCCCTCCCATCATCTACGTACCCCAATTAGTTATTACCTAGCAGAAAGCAACATTTAAGCTGTTCCTTACTTACCATCACTATTGTTTTTGCAACGACACGTTTATATTCTATGAAGCACAAATCATGCATTTATTATTAATTTAGTACGCAATTATTCTTATGTTATAATTAGACACACAGACATTCGTTAATAGATTATTCAGCCCATATACTTGCGTGTTACCCTTCCCTCACGTACAGTGTTGATTAATACATTTAAACGAACATTTTATTAATTATTTATAAAATTTGTTAGGGGTTAAAAAATTTTATTTTCTCTGCTCCATCACATGCCATTACCCTGCATGTCATTGCAACGCAAAAGGTGTGTAGCAGGGGGTAGAAGGTGTTGGATTTAACTCCAACACCTTCCCTACTGTTGCACACACTGGAGTTGGAATAGTAAATTAAACTATTCCAACTTCCAGCGCACCCCCGACAGCAAGTTGGGGTAAAGATTTGCGTTGCAAAGGCATGCGGGGTAATGGCATGCGTTGTAACGTCATACAACCATGTAGTCCACGGTTACTTCGGTGGCTGGAGGTTGACAGAAGTGGATTAGCGGCTTGAAACTTGGTGAAAGCTTAGCTACTACTCCGGGCTTGCAAGACACCACTTCTCTTTGGGCTCACTCTCGACAGACCCAGCGGGTGCAATTCTTGTCAAGCAGCATGTCGCTTTTCCTGCAGCTTGCAGGGGACTGGTCCCACCAATTCAAGGGAGTCTTCTTTGGTTTCTGGCGTCCACTGGAGTCCCTCTTGCTGGGACCAATGAGCTTTTGCCACGGACACATGTCGAACACTTGGTTCCAGTATATGGTCTCTTCAGGGCACTTGAGTGTCCTATCTTCGCACGGTGGCAGAGTCCAAGGTCCTGTTGTCGGTGACGGCGTCCTCTTTGTACATCTTCTCGGATTCAAAGTCAGAACTGAGGTTCTGGTGTCGGGGAAGGCCCTTAAATCCTAGATTAGGGGCGTTAAGGGTGTGAGGGACAGTGGCTAATGGCTACTGGTCCCTGGGGCTAACCTGCCCCTTTAGTGACAATATCCTGTGGGCGTACATCACCTTTCTACCCAGAGTCCTTTAATTTAGGGTCTGTCAACATGGCAGAACACTTCCTTGGATGTACAGACCTCCTAGCCCACCCTAAAGGTGTGGCTAGCCTTTTGGAGGTGTATGTCTCCTGAATAACTAATTTCCCCACCTGTCAGGCTGGAAAGGGTGGGAAGGCCCTTGTCCTTGAGTGGGGGACAAGGAATTATACATCAAGGGCGGTGAAAGTATTTGAGGCTCGTCGCCTTGATGACTGTAAACACTAGCCATCCTGGGAGGAAGGAGGTGTGACCTCCTTCCTGCGCAGGCCTTTGTCTCTGTCCTGGGGAATTGCTAGCACATCCCACCAGGAGGGCAAACTCTTGTCTTGGCAACAACCAGCTCTGGGAAGCCCACCAAGGTACTGGGTCACTGTATTCTAGGAGGGCACCCATTGAGGGTGGCACCCCTGTGCATGCCAGCTCACCCTCGACACAAGAATGGTGTTGGGGGTGAAAAGCACGGTGTTTGACACCAAACACGACACTTGGGTGTACCAATTCGCATCACTTTTAGGGGAAAGAGCACAGGCACTGGGGCCTGGTTAGCAGGTCCCAGTGCTCTATCAGAGTCAAAAAACAGCATCTAGGAGTCTAAAATGGGGGACAAAGTGTGGGAGGGGGGCGGGGCATCTGCAAAGAGGCCCATTTTCCAACACAGAGTTAAAAAAAAATGTATACATTGAGTATACATTGACAGCTCTTTGTGATTCCACCTCTCATGACTAAACCCCTTTTTGGTTGCCACACCTTGACCCCCAATTTATGGATGGCTTGAGTAAAGTTTTGCAAATTCCAGCACTGCAACGCAACAGTTTAAAGGAGCTTGAAATTCTCTTAAACAAGCAGGAAAAATTACACAACTATAAAAATTGCATCTTTTCTAGGATTGCCACCTGTCTGGTATTTTTATTGGCCTTGCCTCTATTTTTATATCCCAAGACAGTACAAATTAGGAAAAGCCGTGAAATCCGATATTTTTCCCTTTTGAAGTTTAAAGCTAAAACAGCAAACAGATGACAAAATCAAGTAAAAAGTATTAGCGAGCTGTCTTAATTATTTGTAGGTGATTATTAAAGCACACGCCGGGTAAATGCATGTTGAGAAGAGAACACTGAACTTTTCACACAAATTCTTTCCCAGTGCCAGCTCTGGACCTTTGAAGAACAGCAGAACGTAAACAAACTGCGGCCATCCATCGCTTTATTGTCAAATTTAATTCAGTCGATGTGGTCGTTCCATAGGTATGCATTGCCAATTTGAGTGTTGACCCGGATATGAACGTGTAGTGAATAGTCTTGCCATGGCGACGGCTTGTATACAAAGATGGCGGCGCTCTCTTTGTTGAACTAGTGAGCGATTTCCCAAAAGTTGTGCTTTCCCGGCAGAGGTAGGTAGAGAATAGAAGGGTATGGAGCGATTTCCCAAAAGTTGTGCTTTCCCGGCAGAGGTAGGTAGAGAATAGAAGGGTATGGAGCAGTGGCACTACGCCCCCTAACCCCCCCCCCGTGGCAAACCGGTCACTGTCCGGTGCAGGAGCCTCGACGCATCCTTTAATTGTATTGCAATAAGTATCGCCATCTGCTCATTCATTTAAATGTTCTGTATTTACTAGATAGGCTTCCACGTTGTTTTACAACACGCGTGACACCTGTCGGCACGTGCTGTGTAAAACAACGCACTTTGCGTTCTGTGAGCTGTTGTACCGCTTTCATAAGTGTAGGCATAACTGTCACATCTCTTAAAGCGCTAAAAAGCCAGGGTTGGTTGATGATGTCTTACATACTATTAAAGTATCATTATTTGATAATGTATTTTTAATTCAGTTACCTTCTCAACATGTAGCAAGCAGATCACATGTTGCTGTGATGCCTTTTTAAGCAAACATTTTGTTTTACATTTTTTAATAACTATCCTGCTCCAATGTAAGTGAATGCGTAAATGGCAATTTTCTTTCTGTGGGAAAGTATCTGTGAGCGCTTCGCTCTTAAATGTTTTCATGTTTTCTATGGCTGCATAACACATAATTCCAATTTCAATTTTTGTGCATTTCTTGTGTCATGCTTGTGACATCTAGTATTCATTAGACATAAGGAGTATGTTACGTTCTTGTTTTTGTCCATCTGAATGTAATACAGAAGCACACCTAAATTAGATAAGCACTAAAATCTGCTTTTTTAGTCCGCTGTGTGGTGTTCTGGGCCCTAGGCTGCTGAGTATTAAGGACACGGACACAACATGGTAGGGTACTAAAAACTGACCACAAGCACGTGCGCTCGGCCCCTTTTATTAGCAGGGGCCACGTCACAGACGCCTGTGTGGAGACCAGCCCTCGGGAGTGGCTGGGTAAAGCTACATCTCCAGCAGGACACTATATCCATCCCAAACTTTAACGAAAAACCAAAACGAGTCCAATCTGTGGGCACATATTAAACAAACTAAACACAACTGGGTCTCTCAGTCTCTAGAGGCCGTCCGCAAGACAGTAGTGGACAAGTGGACAGGTGCACCCGGATATCACTGTTCGCATCCATGATTTAACCAGATGACTCTGGGCATGAACAGGGGTGTGGATGAGTCCGGACCCTTCGAACAGTTT
The DNA here is from genome assembly GCA_963921515.1 of Calotriton arnoldi. Classification (NCBI taxonomy): domain Eukaryota; kingdom Metazoa; phylum Chordata; class Amphibia; order Caudata; family Salamandridae; genus Calotriton; species Calotriton arnoldi. The sequence goes on from CAWUFW010019633.1 coordinate 17,838, forward strand.
TCCCAACAGAATAACAGCAACAAGATAGCATCTAGTCAACAATGGAGATATCCTCTTTTTAGTGTGTTGCTGCATTTCCATATGCACAGCTGGTTCGTAGGAGGTTTAGTGAGACCGAGCTACGTACCAACTACCCTAAATACTGCAAGGCCACTATTCATTTATATAGCTCTCAATGTGGCTACTAGTGCACATGTTTCCACCAGTGGCATAACTAATGGAGGTGGTCTATGTGCTGGTATATTATGACTTCTTAGCAGAAGTGAAATCACACTGGGCCCTTTGATATTTCTTGTTTTACTTAATCTTAGTTACACATCATAACAACCGTCAACGGTTTACTTGAAGAGGGTACATTATCCAGGATTTATCAGTGTTTGGCCAGCATGTGTATATGTGGATGCCTTTCCTGTCAGAATGTTCTAACACAAGGCAAATCGAAGGCATCTTGTAATGGCATAGTGGAATGTGGTAAGCTGGTCCTGACTAGAAGAAGAGTGCATGTTAGTTGGAAGACAACATTTAGATGTGAGTTAGGTGTATGCCACCAGAGAGAGGATGAAGCCAGATGCCATGTTTATTCAGTTCTTGTGAAGATGTTATCATACCAACAGACACCATGGTAGTTCTCAAAATTAAAGAAATATCCAGGCCACTCAGACTTATCCCGACAGCGTTCCCTTGCTTGCCATGTCAGTAAGGTGGTTCCATAGTTGCAGACTATGGCCCTGTGGAATGTATTTAAGCATTCACTAAAGTCCTATGGGAGTGTACAGAGGATTAAGACAAAAGCTCCTGGCCTAAATTGAAAATCTATTCTTCACGTTATCTATTTAACCCATGCGTACATGGATAATGTACTAGTGCCTGTTCACATCACCACTTAGGTGGTAGGACAGTTATATAATTATGCCCACGCTCGGTGACTAAGTTCTTTGAGGACAAATGGTGAATAAACCATAAATAGTACTGCTGCAGTTTGACTAAAGCTTTACATTTAAGAGGACATGTATTTATAATGCAAAGTAGGTTGTGGAATATCACAACCAGAATCTTTAAAATGTCTAACATACACTGAATTCTGGTGAAGCTCAGAATTGTGATGCACCTGTGTATATGTGGCTAAAACTTCATCCAATTACATATTCATTTATGTCTTTTAGATGCAAAACTCAGTTGAAGGCTTAATTCAACTTAATGAGACACAACCAAACTGGAGAGGATTGTAGTTTTTAGGCTTCGCTTGCGCTGTGCTTGAGAAATCTATTGTTTTTAATATAAACTTAAAAGGCACTTGCATCCCGCCTCCTCTCTTTCCTGGCTTCCTATTGTTTCCTGTGCGTGCCACTTGCCTTTCCTCCATTTCTAACGGCTGTAGCATATTTTCCTGCATTTACCAATGCTTGTTCCTCGTTTGCTTCTCTTATCAATTTTCCCCCACCGAAATACTGTTAACATCCGCTTTGGTGGAACTATATTGTCATAAAGTTTTGACTTTTACTCTTGCAGCATATTTGTATAACAGTTTATCACCCGGAGAGATTAAGGGCCAGATGTAGGAAGTATTTTTGCATGTGCAAACGGGTTTGCGACCCGTTTGCGCTTGCAAAAATACCTAAGGGCCAATGTACAAACCCTAATTAGCGAGTCGCAATTTATTTGCAACTCGCTAATTAGGATTTGCGACTCGCTATTAGGAAGGGGCGTTTCAAGGGCGTCCCTTCCTAATAGCGAGTCTGAGCCCTATGTATGACTGTTTTGCGACCGCAATTGCGGTCGCAAAACAGTCGCAATTTACCACCTACATCAAGTAGGTGGTAAAGCATTAGTGAACGGGACGAGGTCCCCAGGGGACCCCTTCCCTTTGGGAATGCAGGGAAAATATTTTTAAGGGCAGGCAGTGGTCCCAGGGACCACTGCCTGTCCTTAAAAATGAACGAAACGTTTAATTTTTTTTTTTTAAATGCATCCCGTTTTCCTTTAAGGAAAACAGGCTGCATTTAAAAAAAAAAAGCTGCTTTTTTTAAAAGCAGTCCCAGACATGGAGGTCTGCTGAGCCCAGCAGGCCGCCATCCCTGGGAGGGCCAGCCATTCCCAATGGGGTCGCAAATTGCGAGTGGTTCATTAATATTCATGAGCATCGCATTTTGCGACCTCATTGGGAATCGCTAACAGTGTCTCTGACACTGTTGTACATTTGCTTTTGGGACTCGCAAATTGCGACTCACAATTGTTTCGCAGTTTGCGAGTCGCAAAAGCAAATGTCGTACATCTGGCCCTAAGTGATTTGCATAGAATCACAGAATGTTGCATGGCGCTTCCGAGACTTGAACCGGGATCCCCAGCCATCGAGTCAGCAGCTCTGGCCGCTGCACCACATCCTCTCCACTCCTGTGTTATCTGTCTGGGAGCTCTTTCCTTCTTCCGGACGATGATTGATGAAAATAGCTCTTTATTCATTATATAGGCTAAACCGATGCATTACCAATGCTTGTTTTACAGATTGCCAAGTATATGTGTAGCAGTCTGCTTTTTGTCCTGCCTCCTTTTCTTATCTGGTCCCAACCAAATTAGTTGAAATTGTCAGTCTGAAAATTGACTCTGCGCAAGGGCTGGCTTTAGGGTGGTGCGACTGGTGCAGTTGCACCTGGCGCTGAGCTGAGTGGGCTGGTGGGGCTGTGTTAAGTGTTCAGAAATAAGATATGGATTTAAAAGTACATGATGCAGAGTTCCTTCTGTGTCCAGCAGTTTTCAGGCATAATAAAAATGTCAAGATAACTGTGGTGATTAGTTTTTCAGCTGGACAGAGATTGGAGTTTTGACTCATCATAAAGTAGCACAGAGGTTTGATATGCCTGCTGCAAAGAACTTGAACCATGCAGATTACAGAATTGTATTTTATGTGGATCGCTCGGTGGGTAACTGCTTTTGTCACAGAGATCCTTTTGTTACTTGCAGTTCATAAGTTACAATCCTAATATAGCACAGTGACCTATGAGCTGTCATCAAAGAGCTGTATGCAAACTGCATGGTATAGACTAAAATGTTATGTATTTCCCCTGTCTTTCATTATACAAATGTTGTAAAAACAGTAAATTTGAGTAGGAATACATTCTTATTAGTAAAGTCACCCCAACAATTGTGGTGCGTTTTAAATCCTGAGTTTGTCCTTCTCCAGACCAAACACTCCTAGAATATACTGTATACTAGCATAGATGAAATGTGACTCCTACATATTGTAATCCTCATTGTTTTATGTAACATTTACTATATGCTGATTTACACACGAATGATTCATTGTCTCAGTAGTACGTGTGTGTGATTTTAAAGTGCTTTGGCACCCTACACTGGTATGAGTAGCACTATTAAACAAATGAAATGCATGTCAGAGAGGAGCTATATATAGAGAGAGAGCTAAAGGGCCCTGTTAGGAGTGGTAGTGAGGGAATCCGTGGAGCAGGAGGTCATTGGGGGGGGGGGGGGCGCCAAAAAAGATTGTAGCGCAGTGCACCACCAGTGCTAAAGCCAGCCCTGCTCTGCACTTTAATTGGATGGCAGGGTATCGGCAGTTGCCACTTCTTTCTCTTTCCATCTTCACCATCTTTGTCTGATTATCCCATACCTATCGACAGACAGTAGACAAATTGCTCCAGCATGCAGCAGTGCTATGTGCGATGTTTCATCATTCTAATTACAATTTAAAGATTTCATTACCGGGATGAGTAAATTCTACCAATAATTGAAAACTCACCCATTCTAAAAGAAGGAATAATATGATTAAAAAACATGAATACTTCCACATACAGAACAATTAAAACGAATTCACCAGTCCCCTGAAGCCTTGCTCAATGGAAGGCTATGACCAAAATTCATATCACATCAGGGTTAGTATCAGTAAAGTACTTGATAAGGTGCCATGTGCAACATTTCATCAATTTGGATACTGCATGTAAATTTCATTTTAGGGATGGGATTAGTTCATTTAAAAATTAAAATCTCCTAAAACTCCCCAGTCTAAAAACTAATAAAATCTCTCAGACTGGTCCTGGACAATGGGTAGAATATGAAGACGAGGACATACTGTGTTTCATAGATGGTTCAATTGTTACTCAGTGATTGCATCGTCCTAATTCTTAGTCTCCATGCATATAACAGGTATCTAAACACAGCAAAGTTATAAGCTCTGTACAGTCACTTTTTAGGATCCTAATGACCTCTTTCAGACGATTTGCGGCTAGGATCCGACACATCAGTATTAACCAATTTCTTCTATTCTGTGTGCACTTGGGACAGAAGAATAAAAATGTTCTTCAGTTTCCTGATCACCCTTACATGCAGGACAGGTGGGCGAGATATTAGCACCCTTCCATTTCCTGCAAAAACTGTTAACTGGTAGGATACTATCTAAATTTCAAGTACAGAGATTTAGTTAACAGGGATTCTATATGGTTCAGAAATTCTTCTTGCTGCATGTTATCTTTAAAAGTCAAGAACCTGCCTGTCAGCTCCCCTGCTGTTCCTTTGTTTAACCACGTGTCCTTTACATAAATCCAATATCTCTTTTTAAGGATGGGCAAGATTCTTTTTAGAATGCTACTAGGATTCGTCCAGAGACCGCTCATACCCAGTCTGTCCAACCAGCCCTTGATAAAGTTAAGCCATTGTATACTCCCTCTAATGTCGAGTGATAATACATCGAGTAGTGATTCTTTCAAGGGTAATGGGGTGTTGTTTGACCGGATCCAGTAAGCAAGGGGCCTAAAAGAAATCGCATGTGCGATGTTCCTTAGACCCAGGTTCAGGCGCATCAGTGTCAGTGGGGCGTTCCGGGGGAGTTCCAAAACTGATCTCATAAATGAATTTTCAGTGTTTACTATGGGACCTACATTGTTGTGGCCCCATAGCTCTGCCCCATAAAGTGCAGATCCAATGCCCTGAGCTTGGTACACTTGAATTACTGGAGCCAGTGGTCTATAGATTGAATTTCTTAACTTTTTGACTAGGGCAGTGCCTACATGTTGAAGTGAGAGCTGGCTTGTTACAATTTGTGGGGCCCATGATTGTGTGCTGGTCAACCTTACCCCCAGGTAGTCAAATTGCTTCACCTCCTCTAGTGAGGTTGAACCCATCGTTATGCTCCCTCTGAAAGATTTATGTCGATTAAATGCCATAAATTTTGTTTTCGAAGTATTTATTTCTAGACCGAATTCCTCACAGGCCTCACCGAACTGATCCACTAAATTTTGAAGCCCCATCGGGGTTCTGGAAATGAGCAAGGTGTCATCTGCGAAAAGCATGGTGCAAAATGGTGCAATAGCAATGGTCAGTGTTGGACTTGACCCTTTTTGCAGGGTCATCCCTAAACTTTTTGCCTTCCTCCTGTATTGTTTCTGACCTGTTTTTGTTGGTTTTATGACCCTGGGCACTTTACCACTGCTGATCAGTGCTAAAGTGCATATGCTCTCTTTATAAATTGTTGTTATGGATTAGTGATTCCATGATTGGATTATTTGATTTACTTATCAGACCCTAGTACAGTGCACCGTGTGTGCCCAGGGCCTGTAAACCAAATGCTGCTGGTGGGCTTGCAGCACTGGTTGTGCCACCCACAGAAGCAGCTTGTAAACTATGGTTCAGGCCTGCCATTGCAGAGCCTGTGTGCAGTCTGGGACTGTCATGTCGACTTGGCAAGTGCACCCACTTGCCAGTCCGCAAACCTTCCCTTTTCTACATGTTAGTCACCCCTAAGGTAGGCCCTACTGCAGGGTGCATTGTATGTGAAAGGTAGGACATGCCCTGGTGTGTGTGGCATGTCCTAATAGTGAATTACAGCCAATTTCGTTTTTCACTATTGCAAGGCTACCTGCTCCCGTAGGCCAGAATGGGCAGTTTGATTATAACATCTTATAATCCTAACTGACCCAGGGAACAAGGTAGAAATTCTAGTTTGGTATGCCTGAACCCAGAATGTTAAAATACATCTTTTAGTGTGGGTGATTTTTACATTCTGTGTTTGAAAATACTACTTTTAGAAAGTAGGTATTTTCTTGCCTAACCATCCAGCTTGCATCTGCTAGGTTGTGTATTGCATGTCTGGTTTGTGAGTGACAGGAGGACTTGGGCTCCAGCAGTCTGATGGGTCAGGGCTGGGCTGAATAGGACCTTGGCTGAATAGAGAGTAGGGGGCGGGGATTTCCTTTCACTCCCCTGAGCCCTCATAGAATACAGAGTAGAGGGAGGAAATGTCCTTTCAGCTACCTGGGCCTGTTCTGCTTTCAACAATGCTGTCTCCACCTCCTGCTAGGAAGCTGCACAGAACTGGTTTTGGCCAGGTACAGGCACCCTCTGCCTTCAGAGGACAAAGGATTTACTAGTATAAATATTGGGGCCCAGACCCCAAGACTTTAGATCACTTCTGGGAATCAAGACGAACCTTTGCTGAGGAGAAGAACCAGGAAACTGAAGGAGGAGACTGCCCCTGTGCTGTATGCTGTTGGGGTTGGCCTGCAGTGGTTACTTTATTGCCCAGGAAAGGAGAAAGGAACTGTGTGTGCACTTTCATCATCTTGAAGAAGATCTCCAAGGGCTTGAAGACTGAGCTTGCCTCCTGCCTGAAGTCTCAGGGATACAAGACTTCACCCACCAGCTCCCCCGAATTCCCTTGCTGGGAATTCTGCCTGCAAAGAGGTGCCTGCTGTTGTGTTGGGCCCTCTGAGAAGACTGTGTGTCGCTGAGAGCTGGAAGCGCGACGCAACAAGGAGAAGCGTGTCGCCGCCGCAGCAGCTGCCGTTGCATTGCCGAAGAAGCGTGCCGCCGCAGCTGTTCACCGCCGCATCACCGACGAAGCGTGTCGCATCACCGGAGAAGCGTGCCGCCGCAGAGGTCGCCGTCGCATCACTGGAGAAGAGTGTCGCAGGGCCTGTCGCACCGGATCACAGTAAGAAACCGACGCATCAACTCCCCACACAGTAAGGAAGCGAGCCTCAACTCCCCTGCGCAGCAGTAAGGAACCGACGCATCCACTCCCCTGAGTGTAAGGAACTGACGCATCACCTTCCCTGCGACCCTTTTGTTTGTATTGCGTGACGCATCCAAGGTACTTTGAGAGTAAAGTGTCGCATTTACCATCTACATTGGACTAAGCTATTTCTACCATTTTAAAGACTCATTTTTGATTACAGTATTGTGGTTTTTTGTCGTTTGACCTTGTGTTAAGTCTAGTAAAGATTACTTATTTTTCTAAACTGGTGTAGTGTCCATTTGTAGTGTTTTCACTGTATTACTGTATGTGTTCACAAATGCTTTACACACTGCCTCTGAGATAAGCCTGCCTGCTCGTGCCAAGCTACCAAGGGGGTGAGCAGGGGTTATTTTAGGAGTGTAGCCCCTTACCCTGACTAGACGCAAGGGTCCCTATTTGGACAAAGGTGCAAACCATTGCCAACTAGGGACCCCCAAATCTAACATTGATGGTCAGCGGTGAGGATTTGGACTTGCATTTGTGACTCATGTACAGTGATTGGTGTACACTACTAGTGAGTGCAGACCAAACGCAACCACATACTATTTTTCCCTGTTTCCCTTTGGACTTTGGTTATTGGAACTCTGGCTAGTTGTTGCACCTGTTGGGCCTTGTCAAAATGGAAGTCAACTTTTGGCACCTGAATATCTACAAGATAAGGGAACTAAAAGTATTTTGCAAGGAGAGGGGGCTACCTGTGAAGAAGAGATCCACAAGGCAGGATCTTGAGGCAGCCCTGCATAGCTATGAGGTGCTACGTTGGGAAGCAACACTAGCAGATGACTCTGAGGAGGAATCTGAGGGGGAGGATCCCCAGCCAGAATACCAAGAGGGCAGTGGTCCTGAGGAGGAAACATTTTGGGAAAGATTGGCTCGTGAAGAGAGGAATCGGATTCGTGCTCGTGACCGGAGGCTGAGGCAGCTAGACCGGGAGAGCGAGGAGATAGAGCGAGCCTTAGCTGAAAAAGAAATGTGTGTAGCTCCGGAAGTGAGCTTGGCTGAGTTGGAGGTGGAGTCCAGCTCAGATGGTGGCAGCAAAATTATGTTATCTAGTGCTGAGGGAGTAGTACACTCACCCAGAGATGTGGCACCTGACTTGAAGGAGGAGGTTAATATACACCAGGAGGTTCAAGGATAAGAGGTAGCTCCAGTGGTGCGCAGTGTCCCTGAGGTGGATTGGGGAACTGGCACAGGGGTTCATAGTCCTAGTGTTGGGAGGGACACTCTACTGACTAGATGAGAGGTGCAGGGAGAGGGGTTCCCCCATGGTTGAAGTCCTGGTGTGTGAGGGTGAAGACCGCCCAGAAGAGTGTGGGTTGAGTGGCAGAGACAGTCAGATACTGTCTTGCCAATCTCAGGAGAGTGGTGTGGGGTACGTGTGCGAGGCACTGGATGGTGAGGTGAAGGATAGTTTGGTTAACACCTGTGTGGGGCTGTGTGATCCAATTGTGGGAGAGCATATTGTAAGTCCCTGTTTTCCAGAGCTATGCCAACGCCTGGTGGAAAGTGAGTTCTCTGACCCCAGGGAGCTCACACTGGAGGCAGACCTTTTGGTGGTTTTCAGAGGGTATGAGGAGGCATCTGGGGGTGATCCTAAAGGAGGTGGCTCAGGTTTCCCCCAACCAAGTGAGGTGGGGGAGGGCGGTGGTAGCCCAGCTAGGTCCCATTGTAGTGGGAGGGGTATAGGGCCTCACGTCCTGTCTTCGAAGAGAAGGAGTGAGACTGGGATATGTCCCGATAGTGCCCAACCTCAGTCTCAAGGCCTGGATGGTTTCTTAAGGGAACACCAGGTAGGGAGCCTAGGCTGTCCTGAGGGGCCGTCCGTTGAGGGGGATCTCCTAATGTCAGGTGAACTGGGAGTGTCTGTAAGCAGGCCTCCCTCAGTTCGGGTGTCTGGCAGTACCACTCCTAAGTGGAGGGTGCAGAAGGCCAGATTGAGGGGTGAGAGGGGGAAAGAGTCCCCAGTGGAAGAACCAGTGGGTCAGGGGCCAGCCAGAAGGGCTGAGTCACCAATGAATGACCATGGTGACACCACTTCTGTCCTGGGGGATCTTCACGCACTGTCAGATGGACAGGGGTCGGGCGATCTGCGCCAGGCAGACTGTCACACGATACATAAGTTATGTGTCACCCTCGGGGGGCATATGTGCTCCCCAGGAAGTCCTGGTGCACCGGGCAATTGTTCAACCGCAGGGTTCCGTCCCTGGGTTGGGAGGCCAGGTGCCGGGTATGCCTGACCTGGAGGGAAGGACAACTGTAAGCAGTGTCCTGACCGATGTAGCTTCTGGGGGTACCACTCCAGTTGGGAGGGTGCAGAACTCTGGAAGGGGGTGCAGAGGGAGGGGGCCCTCGCCTCTGACCCCGTTGCAACCAGAGGGTTTAGATCCCAGGTTGGGATCCCAGTTGCAGGATAGAACCCCTGAACTGGTGGGCGAATTGTGCAGGACACCTGCCCCAGGTGCCCTGACAATTCTGGAAGGGGGTACCGCTCCAGGTGGGAGGGTGCATAGCCCCAAGGAGGAGTACCGGGTGTGGGAAAGCCCACCCCAGGTACGTGTCCAGCCACCGGGCACAGGCCCGGGGCTGGTGGGTCAGTGTCAGGATGTCATACCTGACCTGACAGGAGGGAGAGTGGACCAAGGGTGCCAGGCACCTGGGGCTACTGCCCCCCGCTCTCTGATGCCACAGAGGTTGGAGAATGAATGAAAGGCCTGGGGCCTGGTTCTCATCACTGACAGCTGTCAGTGGCCACTGTGGCTTGCTGTCCGGATGGACAGAGTGTCCCCTAGGGGGGGGACAGGAGTCACACCCCGGGGGTGGACTGGGCCACACCTCTGTGTTGGCCATGTGGGTACTGTCTGTCTGTTGGGACACACCTGTGAGCAAGCTAAGGTTAGGTGCTGCACAGATGGTGTCCACAGGTGAAGAGAAGGGTTCCCCATGGATTAGCTTAGTGGGCCCTGAGAGTATGGACAGAGGGATCCAGATAGGTTCAGATTGGCGTAGAACTGGAATATACCCCTGCTGTTGCGGGCCAGGGTCCATGTTCTATCGCCCAAAGCAGGGAAGCCCATCAAGGTAGTGATTGATCTACCCTGCGTTTAGGCTGGAAGGGGGTTGTGTTGGACTTGGCCCTTTTTGCAGGGTCATCCCTAAACTTTTTGCTTTCCTCCTGTATTGTTTCTGACCTGTTTTTGTTGGTTTTTATGACTCTGGGCACTTTACCACTGCTGATCAGTGCTAAAGTGCATATGCCCTCTTTATAAATTGTTGTTATGGATTAGTGATTCCATGATCAGATTATTTGATTTACTTGGCAGACCCTAGTACAGTGCTTCGGGTGTGCCCAGGGCCTGTAAATCAAATGCTGCTGGTGGGCTTGCAGCACTTGTTGTGCCACCCACAGAAGCAGCTTGTAAACTATGGCTCAGGCCTGCCATTGCAGAGCCTGTGTGCAGTCTGGGACTGCCATGTCGACTTGGCAAGTGCACCCACTTGCCAGTCCCCAAACCTTTCCTTTTCTACATGTTAGTCACCCCTAAGGTAGGCCCTAGGGCAGGGCGCATTGTATGTGAAAGGTAGGACATGCCCTGGTGTGTGTGGCATGTCCTGATAGTGAATTACATCCAATTTCGTTTTTCACTATTGCAAGGCTACCTGCTCCCATAGGCCAGAATGGGCAGTTTGATTATAACATCTTATAATCCTAACTGACCCAGGGAACAAGGTAGAAATTCTAGTTTGGTATGCCTGAACCCAGAATGTTAAAATACTTCTTTTAGTGTGGGTGATTTTTACATTCTGAGTTTGAAAATACTACTTTTAGAAAGTAGGTATTTTCTTGCCTAACCATCCAGCTTGCCTCTGCTAGGTTGTGTATTGCATGTCTGGTTTGTGAGTGACAGGAGGACTTGGGCTCCAGCAGTCTGATGGGTCAGGGCTGGGCTGAATAGGACCTTGGCTGAATAGAGAGTAGGGGGCGGGGATTTCCTTTCACTCCCCTGAGCCCTCATAGAATAGAGAGTAGGGGGAGGAGATTTCCTTCAGCTACCTGGGCCAGGTCTGCTTTCAACAATGCTGTCTCCACCTCCTGCCAGGAAGCTGCACAGAACTGGTTTTGGACAGGTACAGGCACCCTCTGCCTTCAGAGGACAAAGGATTTACTAGTATAAATATTGGGGCCCAGACCCCAAGACTTTAGATCACTTCTGGGAATCAAGACGAACCTTTGCTGAGGAGAAGAACCAGGAAACTGAAGGAGGAGACTGCCCCTGTGCTGTGTACTGCTGGGGTTGGCCTGCAGTGGTTACTTTATTGCCCAGGAAAGGAGAAAGGAACTGTGTGTGCACTTTCATCATCTTGAAGAAGATCTCCAAGGGCTTGAAGACTGAGCTTGCCTCCTGCCTGAAGTCTCAGGGATACAAGACTTCACCCACCAGCTCCCCTGAATTCCCTTGCTGGGAAATCTACCTGCAAAGAGGTGCCTGCTGTTGTGTTGGGCCCTCTGAGAAGACTGTGTGTCGCTGAGAGCTGGAAGCGCGACGCAACAAGGAGAAGCGTGTCGCCGCCGCAGCAGTTGCCGTCGCATTGCCGAAGAAGCGTGCCGCCGCCGCAGCTGTTCACCGCCGCATCACCGACGAAGCGTGTCGCATCACCGGAGAAGCGTGCCGCCGCCGCAGAGGTCGCCGTCGCATCACCGGAGAAGCGTGTCGCAGGGCCTGTCGCGGCTCAGAAGTTCAACGAGTCGCCGCACGGCCGTCGGGCGTGCACGCATCGCATCTATGTTGTCGCACCGTAACTAAGACGCCATTTTGTCGCATCGCACCGGATCGTCATCGCATCGAGGCGACATCTTGTCGCATCTTGTCGCATCGCACCGGATCACAGTAAGAAACCGACGCATCAACTCCCCACACAGTAAGGAAGCGAGCCTCAACTCCCTGCGCAGCAGTAAGGAACCAACGCATCCACTCCCTGAGTGTAAGGAACCGACGCATCACCTTCCCTGCGACCCTTTTGTTTGTATTGCGTGACGCATCCAAGGTACTTTGAGAGTAAAGTGTCGCATTTACCATCTACATTGAACTAAGCTATTTCTACCATTTTAAAGACTCATTTTTGATTACAGTATTGTGGATTTTTGTCGTTTGACCTTGTGTTAAGTCTAGTAAAGATTACTTATTTTTCTAAACTGGTGTAGTGTCCATTTGTAGTGTTTTCACTGTATTACTGTATGTGTTCACAAATGCTTTACACACTGCCTCTGAGATAAGCCTGCCTGCTCGTGCCAAGCTACCAAGGGGGTGAGCAGGGGTTATTTTAGGAGTGTAGCCCCTTACCCTGACTAGACGCAAGGGTCCCTATTTGGACAAAGGTGCAAACCATTGCCAACTAGGGACCCCCAAATCTAACAGTCAGGTAGAGTATACAGTGGCAAAATGGTTACTTAGGAATCGTTATATCAGATTTCCGTCCAGGGAGGGGCACTGCTACGTGCCCTCTCATCTGTACAGTACTGCCAACATATACATAATCCTCCATATGGATTAGCCTCATTCATTCACCCTCCCTCTCTTCCATACTCACATCCGTGCTCTGAGCTTCCGATGAGTCAGTGTTCACAACTAACGGGATAACAGCGTTACTGAGCTCTCTCCAAACACTCAAATCGTCTACCAATTTGCCATCCCTCCTGTTCAATTTCATATGCGACTCTTCAGCCAAGGCCCATTCTAAAACATCTTGACACCAGTAGTCCACCGTAGGGGCATGTTGTCCCCTCCAAGTAATAGCCACCCTTCGTTGAGCTAATACTAAGGCCAGCTGCAAGAACTTATAAGTCATTTTGCGCTTCTTTTGGCCTTTTAATGTAGCCCAATAAACAAGACAGTGGGGTGTCGTCCATATGGATGTGTGTGATCCTACGCAGTTCTGACACCACCTGCGTCTAGTAATCTCGTACCGCGGGGCACAGACAAGCTAAATGTATAAAATCAGCACTATCGGCCCCACATTGTGGGCAGTCATCAGGTCTGAGGGGATTTATACGATGAAGTGTTGTTGGGGTGACATAGGTCCCATGAAAGAAGTTAAAATGAATCTATTTGAACCGGGCATTACATGACACTGTACGCGGAAGCCCAGCAACGGTTGTCCCTTCGCTATCCGACAGTGGGGTCTCAAGGTCCGCAATCCCATGCCACCCGTGCTTTAGGTGATGGGCCAGTCGAGTCCTGTCTCATGGCCATGTAGAGGTGGGTTATCAAGTGGTGACCTGCGCCACAGGTCATCAAAATGCCCAGTGTACATGTGGATTGTGGGGCAGCCAGATAAGTGGACCAAGTCGACTTAGCAATACCGGCCAGTCCCACATAGTGTAAGTATTGTCCTTGTCCAAGCGTAAAACATCACAGGCCTGTTCACATGTGAGGAAGTACTCGCTGGGGTATAGGTCTCCCAGAGTCTCACACCCACCCTACTGCCAGGCATGAAAGGACATATGCTCCATCATTTGTCGGACTGGGGCCAGTATCCACACGGGGAGTTCCCGGTGAAATGGGGCATGTTTCATTATTTTTTCCACGTACTGTTGCCAAATATGTGCTGTGTGACGCACTATATATGGTTGGTCCCTGCCGACACCATAACCCTCAATAAGGGCCACAGGCAGATGTTCCGCCGTCGCCATTCCCACTTGTAAGCACTGCTCCCAGTTTCCCCTATCGTCAAAACACGTGGCCGCCTGTTGCAAGTGCGCTGCATAATAATACAAGTCGAATTGGGGCACCTCAAGGTCTCCCTCCTCGTATCGTAGGGAAAGCGTACATAAAGCCACTCTGCTACGTCGGCCGGCCGATAATAGCGAGATACGTGCAGACTGTAGTCGGTTAAAATATGTCTTAGGTATGGGGCATGGTAAGTTCTGCAACATATATAATCATTTGGGTAATACCCTGGTCGCCTTTAAGGCCCCCCTCCAATCAGATTCTTCTAGTTCGCGCACCCAGCCATCCCATCTCGTTTTCAGTGTAGTAAACAGGTTCAGTGAGTTGATTACCAATGACCTATACATTTGGGATATTCCCCCTTTACCTAGGGGTCCCATCAGAGCTTGGACTTCCATGAGGCTAAATTTGGGGACCTCCTCCACTACGGTTTTATGAGCTTCCAGCACGTTGCAAAGCTGGAGGAATTTACCTGCAGTTCTTGTAAGGATTTCATTTGGGACCCCTTTCATACGTTCCTCAGCTTCGATATTCCTATTAGATCCCATTTGCTGAATCCCTGCAAACTGTCTGCCTGACCCAGCCTTCTGCCTCTCCAAAGGGAAGTCTCCTGGAAAATCCACCCATTCCACCCTATCCATCGGAGGGCTGCTCTCCATACCAAAGAACCACCCTCTATAACTCCGGAAGAGATCTGAGAATCAGGGCCCCTTATAGCATACCTCTGATGGCATCCCACCCCATAGCTTGTACCTCACTTCTGACTGCTGTGTTTGCCCTGCCTCCATGGAGTTAGTCATTAAGAACCACCAGTTGAGAAGGCCAGTAGTACAGCCATACGTTGGCAGATGCCATGCCCCCATAGTATGTGGACTGAGTACATTTCCCGAAGGCTATGGGTGGAGGCGTGCCTGCCCAAAGAAAAGGACTGTACCTCTGCTTGAACGTCTGTAAATCAATTGTGTGGAATTAGGTATGGGAAGTTCTGGAGGGCGTATAGGAAACAAGGTAAGATCATCATCTTAAAGAGAGCCGATCTCCCGAGGATACTAAGTGGCAGGCGGTTCCATCTTTCCAGGTCCATTTTCATGTTAGCCACCAGCAGGTTTAGATTTAACATTAGCTAGATCTGGTATTGGGGAGAAATACACCCCTAGATATTGGAAGCTAAGCTGACAGGTAGGGATTCAGGCATGCCAGTCTCCCATCCTCCTCAGCGTTGATTGGATACAGTAGAGTCTTGGCTCAGTTCACCAAGAGGCTCGACGCCTGACCGTAAAGATCTAGCATGTGGAGGGGACGGGCCCGGTATTTTCGGAGTAGGACAAGAAAAGTAGACTGTCATTGGCATAGAGGGTGATGCCATCCTACTTTTTCTGTCCCACCCGAAACTACCAGGCCCCGGTTCCTTCAAGTGCTATATCTTTATGCAAAGAGGGCGATGCAGGACACTGGCCGGCTCTCCCCACCAATACCTAAGATCTGTGCATCATAGCGAACTCATGCAGCTAATGGCTGCATCACTAACGCAAAAAGCAAAGGCAATAGAGGGCGTTCCTGCCTGGTACCCTGTTGGATTTGGAATTCCCTTGATGGGATTCCATTTACGCGCACGCGGGCTGTGGAGGATGCTCATAGCACCGTCACATATTTTATAAATTGTTGTCCTAGACCCATTCGCCAGAGTAAGTCTAATAAAAATTCTCAATCAAAGGAGACAAATAATTTCTCAAAGTCAATGAGAAGGAAGGCAGAGGGCCCAGCTGCTGTTGTGTTATAGGCCAGCGCAGCTTCGACATATCATATACAGTGTCTGGTGCTACACTGGGGCACAAAGCCACACTGATCTGGGTGCATCATCGCCGGTAATACCCTGAGGAGAAGGTTAGTAAGTATCTTGGCATAGATCTTGAGCTCATTGTTAATCAGACATATGGGCTGATAGGAGGAGCATTCTGCTGAAGGGTGACCCTCTTTGTGGAGGACAACAATCGTGGCCTCATCTAATCACTGTAGGAAGCAACCTTTGTTGATGGCTTCATTATGGTAAACACCCCTTACTCCGCATCCGTCACCCCGCATGTTGTTACAGCGCGGTCGTTACAACGACCGCGTTGTAACAACGCATACCATTACCCCGCAAGTTGTTACAACGACTTGCGGAGGGGGGAGAAAGTGTTGGATTTAAAATCCAACACCTTCCCTACTGTCTGCACAGACTGGAGTTGAAATAGTAAATTATACTATTACAACATCCAGCGCCCACCTCCGCAAGTCGTTGTTACGACTTGCGGGGTAATGGTATGCCTTGTTACAACACGGTCGTTGTTACAACGCGGTCGCTGTAACAACCGCGTTGTAACATGCGGGGTGAGGGAAAGCGGAAAAAAGAGGCATATTCCTTCATTATACATGGCTAGCAGTGGCAGGAGAAGCTTAGATCAGAGCCTACAATAAAAGCCTAAGGGGAACCCCTGATCCCGGGATCTTCCCCGTGTTCATATCTGCAAGGGCATCTTGCAGCTCCTCCAGTGATATGGGGCACTCCATCTCAGCACAGTCTAGTGCCGAGGTACATGACAGAGGCATGTCAGCTATAACAAGCGTAGCGGCCTCTCGGGGAGGCCGCTCTTGGTTGGTGCACAGAGCCTGATAGTAATCTGCAAAGGCATTGGTGATGGCTCAGCCTCTATAATTGTCGTACTGTAAGGACCTGTAATCCCCGGGATCACCCGGTTAGTCTCTCCATGAGTCACCAGCCAACAGAGCAGTTTGCTAGATTTATCGTACACTCTGCTGGTAGATGCAAACCACATTGATGGGCTTCGTGCAAATACAGTTGCCACAACTCCGCTCCATCGAGCAAAACCTGATGGCTCTTGGTTTCATCCAGATCAGTCTCCTGCTCCAGGCAGGCAATGCAGGCCTCCATCTCCGCTATATGTTGTTTACACCTAATCCATGATTTGAGGTGCAAGCGGGCTACACCCCATATGTAGGCTTTGCTCCACCTCCCAACATTCCAGATGAGTCCACGATCCATCATTATTTTCTAAGAAGAGCTTCAGTTTGTGAGAAAGGTAGTGTTAAGTGTTAAGGTGTGTTCTAAGGTTCCAAGCTTTCAGTGGATATAAGTCCCCCCCCCCACCCCAGCCCACATAACCTCCAACCTGCAGTACCACCCAGCACTGGGCGGCCAAACATCACCAAATGAACAGGCATGGAATACACTGAAGAGATCTGTCACACTTTACTCAGCAATTTTAGAGAACTTTAATATAGTTCATTCACTGCATGTCCCAAATATCTATACAAACTCTAACCGTTTCTATACTTCTCACATAGACACTCAAATACGGAATGATAATAAAAAATGTATATCCCAACAGATCTCTCCACTTTTCTCTACCTCCAACCATGTCAGCTCAGTACGACAACTATACACAAAATCTCAGATTGGACAACCCAGTGCAGTAACCAGACAAGCACACTCTATATTATGAACTACCATAACGGGACATAGAGCACTGTTCAAAGCTACCAGCATGCTGAAAACCATAAATGAGAGCCTGTCTCATACACGTCACCATCCAATACATTGCTAAGGACTGTGTCCCATAACACGATAACTGCACCTCGGTGGTTTCAAGCACAACGTGCAACACTTCCCACATGGGATCAAAACAAAATCTATAGTTATCAAGGAGAGAGAGAGGACTAGATAGCCAGTCCGTATCCCCAGGTTATTTATATGTAATCAAAGAGGACTGACTGAATGTGACTATTTAGAGACTCAGAACTGTATGAAGAAGAGAAGAAACATTTGGTTTCTTTATAAAGCCCTCACCCACCAACCTAGTTGGTGGCATGCTTCATCATCGGGCCCACCTAGTGACACCGAATGTGTCCCGGGTGTGCTACAACGCCTGTATTTACAGCGGAGCTGGTATATTTGCTGAGTGTGCTGTGAAAGTGGTGTGAATGTGAAAATTTAAAAGCTATTCAGTGGTCCCAGTGCCCAGGAGGGCATAGCATTTAATATCTGGGCCTCTGTTAGCGACAGCTGAACAGGTTTCCCACAGGTCCTGATCCACAAAGGCGGTCAGAATCTCTGCCGGATTTCTCTACGGGGGCATATACTACAAAACGCTAGCTATTGCTCGGAGAGGGAATCCCCCTCCCACATATAAGGCACCTTAGCGCGTGCAACACATTTTAAATCACATTCACATAAGTGCTATATGCACTTACACATATATTTTTCCGGTCCTGAGGAAAGCCAGTATTAATGAAAGACCTGGCTGAAACATGTAGACCACACCCTGGATGTAGGAGTGCCTAATCTTCGCTCCACTAGCATCCACTATCCTGTTTTTAACGCTAACAGAGGCCCAGATATTAAATGCTATGCCCTCCTGGGCACTGGAACCACTGAATAGCTTTTAAATTTTCACATTCACACCACTTTCACAGCACACTCAGCAAATATACCAGCTCCGCTGTAAATACAGGCGTTGTAGCACACCCGGGACACATTCGGTGTCACTAGGTGGGCCCGATGATGAAGCATGCCACCAACTAGGTTGGTGGGTGAGGGCTTTATAAAGAAACCAAATGTTTCTTCTCTTCTTCATACAGTTCTGAGTCTCTAAATAGTCACATTCAGTCAGTCCTCTTTGATTACATATCAAAACAAAATCAACATCCTTCCAACCACACACCCTTACATAGTGTAGCGGTGCCACTCATGTCCGGATGCGCTTCAGCACCCCACGTAGAAGTATTAAGGGGATATATAAATGCTGCAATACAATACAATACTAGATTATAACCTCAAAATGGGAACCCAGGGCCGGCTTTAGGGCAGTGCGACTGGTGCGGCTGCACTGGGCGCTGACCTCGAGGGGGAACTGACTGGGGGGGGAGGGGACACACACTGTGTTGACCAATTACTTAAGATTGAAAGGCACCTGCTGCAGAGTACCTTGTGCATCGAGCTTTCAGTTCAGGCAATAATAAAAATGTCAAGATAACTCTTGTGATTAATGTTCCTGCTAGAGAGAGTCAAATGGAGTTTTGTCTAGTGGCAGTTTTGACTCACCATAAAGTAGTGCAGAGGATTAATATGCCTGCTGCAAAGAAGAGATCTGTATAGTATGTGGATAGCCGAGTATATTAATTAAACCCGCCTTTACCAGTGCTTTAAAACAAATGAAGTGTATGTGAGAGAGGGGCTACGGAGAGATGAGGGGCACTTTTGTGGGGTGGTAGTGAAAGAATCCGAGGTGAAGGCCATGTGGGGGAGGGGTGCGCCAAAAACCTTATTGCACCGGGTGCCACCAGCGTGAAAGCCGGCCCTGCGGGAAACTACTTTCTAATGAGAAATGCTGGCATGGTCTTATGGGCCATTGACAGCTCTTTCGCTTCGAAAGAGGAAACATCCCTAATTGGCAAACAAAGTGATATTCATCTTTTTGTAACTCCTCAGAATTTTGTTCCCTAATATAATTTAGAAGAATGGTGGAGCATGTCTGTCTTTGTATTTCTTTTGGGACCAAAAGTCCTCATCAAGGACTCAGTGCATTTCCCATTTTAGTCTACATTTTCACTCAAAAAGCGATTGTTATGCAGTAAATATCCTTAATTCAGAGCGGTAGTCTCTCATTAAAATTTCAGTAATGCAAATGTAAATTAGTCACTTTAGAAATCTACTGTGAATTGAGATCTTCTTTTTTTGTTATATATTCCCTCTTCAGGCATTGTTGCTGTTCATTCTTGCCTGATGCCAACCTGAAATTTTCAACATGAATGCAGAGGATGATGAGATGAGTGTCTTTTCTCCAGACCAGTGTCTGTGCAGAGGCAGGCCATCCTCTGAAAAGAACTTCACCTCTCCCGGCCCACATTTGGCTGGGCATAGAACATCTTCAGCGAAAACCTTCACCTCACCTGAACCAGCCATGTTCCGGCCTAGGCCCTCCTCAGAAAGAACTCAGGTAAATATATTTTGCCAGAATTTTAATTACTACACATAAGATGTTGAATAGAGGCATGGGCTTCCTTAAAAAAGGCAAATAAATGAATGATTATTCAAAATAATTTACTGCAATCATCAGACAAAATCACAGTGTTTTTTAGAAACCCCATAATTGCCCCATGTCACAAAGACACCTAGGCATTCTAATGTCTATCATGCCATTACTCGTAAAATTCAGAAAACAACTCTGTATTGTAGCTCTCAGCACGCGACAATCCAGCTTTGTATTAGCAGTGACCCCCTACTTCTGATAGCACAATGACCTACTTGTCTTGCCACGGTAGTCCGAGACCCTTCAGCCTCTTGGTGATTTGTAAAGTGCACTGACACCCCTCATGGATAAGGCAGCAATATACACAAATCTTGAATAAATAGAATCTGTAAATGCACTGTCTTATGGGTAAGTCATGATATTTTAAATAGGATACAAGTTTCCAAAAATACCCAATGAAGTGATCTTAATGCCAGAGTGACAGAAGTGGCCAGTATTTGTGATTGCCCTTGATACATCAAGTACTCCTCCATATAAATATCAGTCGATTTGATGTTAAAAATGTTAACTTAGCTTGTTTGTTTTAAATTAAAGAGACATTCTAACTGATATGTAGGTGCTGTAACTGATCCATATTTTAATGCTGCTGCAGCCTCTCCCTAACTCTCGCCATGGGTCTGGTTCCTGGTGAGATAGTTCATCCTCCTTCAGAGTGTTCCAAACAGGTGTGCCATTCTAGGTCCCTCCTGGGGGATCTTTAGCCAGGGAGGTTGGTGACCTACCATTTTCAACTATCTTTTGGTTCCCTTTGATTATAAAAGTTTTTAGCATAAAAAGTTCCGAAAGCCATTGTAACAAATAATGCTAAAGTTAAGATCATCTTGCTCAACACACTTCTTGGAATTCAGCATGTTTTTTATTGACTGGGTCATTCCTAGTTTCCTATCTATAATCAGCTCTATTACGGTGAGTAAAATGGATTGCATTTGAAAGACATCACTTAGATAGAGGCCATGCCCGCGTCTTCAAGTAGACTGGGTCTTGCCAGTGCTCAGCACCAGCAAATATCAAAAACCGGCCTTGAGAAATTTCTCTGCTGGTTCCTCTTATTTATGGCCTTTGTCACTTTAAATGAAGGAAATAAACCATTCTGTGTGAATGAAAATTATTGGCAAGGACAAGGAAAGGAGAAACATTAGTGGGAAAAGAAGACTAGAGATATGGGTAAGGTGAAAGGGAGCAACACCGAGAGAGAGGAGGAGAAACCATAACCTATCCCCACACTGCAACCTTTCAGGGCAAACGTTAGTAGAATCACACAACAGGGTTTGTGTTGCAGCTCACAGAGCCATTTTCCACTAAAGCTAGGCCTGGCCAAAGTTGGAGTGCTATACTATGAGGAAGAATTAGTGATCTTTGTCCAGACGCCTGCCAGGCTCCAATGATTACAGGACTTCTCACTATTTACAACTTGGAAAATGGCTTACAAGTTAACTTTGAGAAAACTCAAAGTATGTTCTTTTGGAAAAAGCAATTATAGAGGAAAGTGGGATATAGATGGAAACGAGATCACTCAGACCACAAATGATAAATATTTGAGTATTCCATTGGACTCAAAGTTAAGTGGGCCTACAGCTGCAAGAGCTAAGTCAGATATGTTAATCACCTAAGTAACAGACTAGTCAACTTTAATTATAGGCTTGGAAATCTCTGTGATTATTTGCTTCCTGTGCTTCCATGCCCACCAGTAGAGGGCATGCTTGGTGGCCTTTCTACTGTTAGACTAAGCTGCCTGGCCTTGAATTATATCTACGTGCTGACTCGCAGTGTCTTGGACAATATTCTGAACTTGCCTTTTCTTTTGGATCCGTGTCGAGATTTATGTCAGCCAGAATGCTTCCCTCTGTCCCACAAAGACTATGTTTCTCAGAAGCCCTGCCCTTGTGGCATTTCTCAATCCTGATTTGCAACCTCCTTACAAGTAACCAGGAGTTGACTTGTATTCAGGAGCCATGCTGGGTGTTGTGGAAGCCTACTTGATTTTCCTGTCTATGTCTGAAATTCATACAATTTCCTGCTGCCTGCTTCGTCTGCACTTGTACAAGCGAAGGATGGGTGGGTAAATCAGCACACCTGTCTTTGGCAGGTGCTGTCTTGCTCACACCTGAAGCATGTGATCGTTAATGATCTATTTAAAGCCTCTGAGCCATTCAGTCAAATGCTGGTCATTGTAGCAGTGTTCCTGTCTACAGACCCTTTGTTTCCATAGATTTCCAGATTTCTGAGCAATAGCAAATCCTTGTTTCTTGAACCTGCATTATCTTGAAGTGCATCCTAGGTTCCTGAACCCTCAATATTTTGTAGTGTGTTCCTGTTTCTAGAGCTAGCATTATTCTGCAGGGTTTCCTTTCTTCTTGAGCTAGTGCCATTTCAGTGCTTCATAATTCCTTGAACTAACACTACTTCTGCAGTTACCCTTTTCTCAGTCCTTGCCTTGCCTTCCCTTCCCTTCTTCCTTAGTTCCCAGTTTCTTTCTCTGTGTCCTTAGTTCCCAGTTTCCTAGTTTGCATGTTTGCCTGCTGTTGGACTTGGCCCTTTTGGCAGGTTCACCCCTAAACTTTTTGCCTGTCTCCTAGCCTTTTCCCTGTGTAGTGTTGGTGGTTTTAGGCCTCTGCGCACTTTAGCACTGTGTCCCAGTGTAAAGTGCGTGCGCACTCTGAGTGCATGTGGTGAGATGGGCCTGCCCTCCCATAGGAATGCATGGGGGATATGTGTGTCCATGGTAATTCCTGGTGTGAGAGGAGTGCAGGGGCGAGTTTAGTATGTGCGAACTCGTGAGAATAAATGCTGCACAATGGTGTGCGCAGATTTATTGTGACTAATGGAGAAGTGCCACTTTTAGAAGTTGGCATTTCTGTGTGCTGTGTGTCTGCCTGCCTGATGTGAATTGCATATCTGGCTTTGTGAGTGACAGGGGCTGGGAGGTGTGTGTGGCTCCAGGAGGGGCAGGGTGAGTCAGCGCAGGGCTGAATAGAGAGATCTGCATCTAGATGGGAGGGAGGAGTTGCACCTGGGACCTGAATAGGGTTGTGCCTTCCCTCCCCAATGCTGGCTCCGCCCCCTGTGGTGTGTCTGATCCCTGAACCCCCACCTAACAAAGGAGAGAGGAGCTGAGCAAAACAAAGTGCTCCAAAGCTCCCCCAAACCAGTTCTAACTGGTATCCCCAGCCCTGTGCTGTGTCCAAAAGGAAAAGGGTGTATAAAAGAAGGGGCTGAGACCCCATGAAAATGTTGTTCTTGTGCTTACTTGGACTAGCGGCCGGCTGGCTGCCAGCCTGCCAGGAGGAACCGCCGCTGGGGGGGGACTTGCTGCCCTGCTAGGCAGCTGATGGTCTGCTGGCCTTGGAGCCCCCAGCGTGCTGGCCTGCCTGTGTTTTAGTTGCCCAGCTTTTGCCCTTATCAAGCTCCAGGATGAGGGGAGCGTGAGGGCGCTGCAGCGCTGGGCTACGATATTTCCAGAAGGAATCCCGACGTGGGGATTCCCCTAATAGAGGAGTGTGAGGGCTCTGCAGCGCTGGGCTGCGAGGTGCCCTGAGGGAATCCCGGCGTGGGGATCTCGCCCCCCTTTCTTCTGAGGTGAAGCGGGAGCCTACCCCCTATTTTGGGTGCCTCTGAAACGTGGCGGGTGCCCACCCCGCATTTATGCTACCTGCAGGAGAGAAGAGACGCAGGGAAATCGCCGCCGAGATCGGAGGGCGGTCAGGCAAGCTGCCTGACTGGGGGCGTGGCCAGGAAGAGGAAGTCAGCAGGGCCGGAAGACAGGCGGCGGAAGCCTGACCGAGGGCGGGAGCCTACCCCGCAGTACTGAGCCACCCAGGAGGAGTTCGACCGGAGCCTTGCAGGCTCCATGCCGAGGCCCGGTGAGTGGAGGAGAGGCGGGGTGACACGGCAACCCGGCCGACCGTACCTGCAGGACAGCGGGGCCCCCTTGTGCTAGTGGGAGCCCCGCGGGTCATCCAGAGGAAGACGGTGCCTTGTGTCCCCAGCCCATGAAAGACCAGCGGAGTCCAGAGAGAGCCCCGCGTGTTGTAGAGCCGGCGCGGGAAGAGGAGCGGCACCAGAGAGCCCGGTGAGTGGGGCTGAGGCCGTTTTCGTTTCGTTGGTGCCCGCGAGGCACCCGGGGCAGTGGTATTTGTTCTCCCAGAGCGGTCCCACACCTGACAGCGGGCCGCTCCAACGGTGCCATTCCGGCCAGAGCGGTTGGGGGAATCAAGGCCAAGTTGGGGCCCAGAGAGGTGCATAGTGGTTAGGAGAGCCCGTGTGCTCCAACGTGGGGGCCAATTTTATTTAAAAGCCCAGTAGGGCCCCGAGGTCACAGATGTGCCAGGGCCCCTCCCGTTTGTGGATCCCAGCTGCCCCGCTTGCAGAGGGCAGCTGCACCGAGGGGGTGATTTTATTTAGAGCCCCTTCGCTTTGCTCACAGCTGCGCCACACCAGAGCGGGCAGCTGCAACATTGGAACATTTGCTGATTAAGGAGTCCCAGAGAGGGGCTCAGGGGGCACGCTGGTGCCCATGCTCAGTTTCACAGCTGCCCAGCAATCAGTGGGCAGCTGCCACGTTTAGGCTTGCGCAATTGCGCACTTTGTGTTTGCTGCTGAGGCAGCCAGGGGGCCCCTGTATGAGGTCCCCTTACAGCCCGGACATTCTGGACATTGAGTTTTTGAGCCCTCTGAGAAGGCCAGTTGGCCAGGGGGCTGCGCTAGGTTGTTAGGGCGCCAGGCTCTACATTGGATTTATGTGGTGCGCAGGAACTGTGATTTATGCACCCTGGTTTATACCTCTACTGTGGTCTATGTGATGAGGTTACTTTCTACTGTGATTTATGCCCCTAGCGTGATTCAGGATTAGGAGGTTATTACATAATAGGTTTATGCTTATGAGGTTGGCGCATAATGTGTTTTGCGCCTGATATGATGCTGAGTACAGTATTTTGCCAGTAATTACTGGTTGTATTCTACTTTTATTATAAGTTCTACATTGACTATTTTGCCTTTGTGATGGTTCTGACAGTGGCCCAATTGGCCCTGTCATGTGTATATAATCCCCTGTAAATATTGCCTAGTGCCAGTTGGCACAGTGTACATTGGGTGATTATGATCTAATGTGTTTATTATAATACAAAGGCTATTTTTATATAACCTTGTGTGGAGTCTCCTTTTGTGGTGTGCCTAGTGTGTTGCTGCTGTGTGAGGGTGTTGCGCAAACGCTTTACACATTGCCTCCGGGATAAGCCTGACTGCTCGTGCCAAGCTACCAAGGGGGTGAGCAGGGGTTATCTTTGGCGTGTAACTCCCTCGCCCTGACTAGAGTGGTGGTCTCTGCCTGGCTTTGGCGCAAGCCTTAGCCAACCAGAGATCCCATTTCTAACACCTGCTTTCTGCCAAATGTTGCCTATTTTGTTCTTTCCTGTTAAGCACTACTCTTCTCTAGCTCCTTGTCTTTCGTGACTGTGTATTAAGTTCTCCACCCTTGAAGTTACCACAGTGCTTGTTCCTTTGTGATTGCCAGGATCCATGGGCTGACACGGCTGACAACTACTGTGGTGGTTCTTGTTCACTGTAAGAATTGTCTTTACTTTGTTGCTTCATTCAGAACTTCCCCAATGGATCTCTATTATTCACTGACTCCCTGTATGATCTTGAAAGCTCTCTATCTTCCCTTTCTCTACCTGGCCACCACTTCTTGTCAGATCCCTGATAGTCTGTCCTAACCCTCAACTTATAGGCCTAGGCTACCTAAAATTCCTACAGCATTGGATGTTATGGAAGTGAAATCCTGGTGGCAGCTCCTGCCATTGAGATTGGCAACTAAATGGAAATTTGTTAGACTGTAAGGTATTGCCAATTCGGTAGACTTGTAATTCATATGTATGAGTATATTCCCTTACACTGTTGCATCTTTGCAAGTCAAAGGTATAGGTTTTTAATGCATACCATCCGTCTTAAGGGCATACTCCCAACAAAATTTAATATGTGGCATTATTAACGGTTGTAAATAAGATGAGCTAACTAAATAGAGTTTTTCAACTATTTTAAAATAAATCTCAGTATTGTATGATGTTGACAATTTTATTGCATGTGGTCAATTTATGACGTTGTACTTTTATTGTGATTTTATATGGTTGACATCAACTAAAAATAAACATCGAAAAATAAAAAATAAAACAAAAGTTAATTTGACTTTCAATAAGTAGCATTCAGTGTTCTCATCTTCTTTTAACATGACTGCCACATTGTTCAAATTTCAACTGGTATGGCTCTGTAAAATCAGCTACATTAAGAGGCTGTGGCTTTAAAAACCGGATATTCATTTTCACGTTCCTTCTTCCTCTGCCTCCTTCCTTCTTCCTCTTGTTGGTTCTCCATTCCCATTGTCTTTCCTGCTCTTGCTTCTTTTCTCTTTGTTCTCCATTTTCTTCTCTTCTCTTTCCTTACTTCTGTATTAATCTTCTTCCCCTTGTCTTATGTGGCTCTCTTCTTGCTGTCTCTCTCTCTTTCCTCTTGCCTTATTTTTCTTCTTTCCTTCTTTTTCTCGATCTCTGCACTTTCTCTACCCTTCCTCTTTTCTCCTCTCTCTTTTTTATCTTTACTTCTCTTACTTGCACTCTTCTATTCCCTTTCTCAGCTCCCCAGTAGTTTTTCTGTCTTACAAATCTCCTTCCTTCTCTTGGTCTTTCTTCTCCTTCTTGCTCTCTGTTCTTCTTTCTTGCTCTTTTCCACTCATCCTGATCACACACGTCTTCCTTTATTACTCGCTCCTCATATCTCTTCTCTCTCCTCTTTCTTGCTCACGCGTTCCCTGCCACCTCTACTATACTTCAGAAGTGCCCTCAAATTTTATTTACTGTTTAAAAAAGTGTATATCTCTCGCCTTCCCTCTTCTCTCACCCCAACCTTTTCTGTTTTCAAAAATAATGCTGCAAGCCACTCTTGTCATATGGCACCAGCCTTTATTACCTCACTGTCACCTCCGCCTTCATTACCCTCACCCCAGTTCTCATTTATTCTATTTGTTTATTTTACCTAGCATTCACAACATGTCAAATAGAAACATATGTGGCATCAATTAATGAGTGAATGACTGTTGTAATGGCTCGTTAAGGAAGGGGGTCATTCCCATTCCATGGAAATGAGCTATTGTGTAACTTTTATTACAAAACATTGGTTTGCAACAGAACACTTGAATAACATCCAACCTACCTTCCGAGTTTCCCATACAAGAAGGTTATTAGAAAGCCTGGCTTTCACTCAGATTCAGAGTTTTTCTGAAAGAAATTAACTGCTGGACTTCCTACAGGTAGCATTTCAACCTGGCTGTAGCACCAAGTTAGTTGTGTTTCTGGTGTTAGATGTTATGAGAATGCTCCTAGATAGGACTGGTTTTCAAGTAGAGCTGTTATAGAATCTCTCTGCCACCTTCAAATCTCATGGAACACTTTTCCCTGACAGCATGACTAACCAAATCAGGGTATAATGGCAAGCAGTTGTACTGGTTAACATTATTTAATAGAGTGTAGTTAGTCAGTAACTATACCCCTATTTAGTTTAGGTAAAAACAAAATCAACTACAGCGTCCCACATGGACTCACTTCTATCCCTGTTTCTAATTCACATTTACATGTGACCTCTGGCCACAGTGATTCATCAAGTTGGCATCCTGTTCTACATAGCATTAAGTTGACCTCGATCGAGCACAACTTCATGGGCTCTTGTGAGTGAGGCGTTCCTTCTATCATGACTGACTGCCTCTCTTTCATACACTGGTGGGTAGCCACAAACTTCTTCCTCCAAGACTGAGATTTGTGTCACCTAAACTGACACTGTCAATGGGCACTTAGCATGTTCCCACAAAGAAAGTGCTGTTCTCTAGAAGCTCATGGCGCAAGAGTTTCTAGTAATTGCTTCTTATAAACAAAAACACCTAACAGAGTGCTGCCTTACATTCAGGCAATCACAAAGAGTATTAAGGACAACGAGGGAACCTGATCTACAACTGTAATGAAGGAAAACAGTTGTTCCCTTGGATTAATAACTTTAAATTATTTGGTTTTTGGGGGATCACGATTTGATTTGGACAATCAGTGAATGAAAAACGTCAGTTTGGAAACTGTTTATAGAGAAAAGTATCAACAGTCCGATCAGAAAGTACAGATAAACAACACATGGTTTTATCATTATTAAAATTGGCAGAATAGACAAAAGAAAAAGTAATACTGTACTCTATACTTAAAGGCGATTTGTAGTGTGATTTGATAGTGTATACAGGAAGGCATATGAAATAAATGACATATGACCATAGGCGTATGTGAACTTATTTATCTCAATGGAAAAATTATAAAGACATGATAGGTTATGAATTAATACCTTTGGTTCCCAAGTTGCATTATTGATGACGTTTGAATGTTACGTCTCTATAGGGGTAACCATCAGGACCAACCATTTAAAAAGCCCAAAGGGTTCTAGTGGAAGGGATAAACTGGAGAGACATTTGAACAACTTAAAGGATATGACGAGTCCCGGTGGAAAAATCCAAGAATCAGCTAATCATTAAACAGAAGAAGCTGCTGTGAGTGGAGCATGTGTGAAAATAGGCCAAACTTGAAAAAATGCATGGGCTGCTAGCACAATTTGTTCTCAGAACTTGGAAAAACCAACCATGATTGAATGAACGGGGCTGGAAACTGCAGAGAAGGCAGACTGTCACTGTTATTCCACTAGAATCAGTGTCAGGATCTCTGGCCCGAATATTCAAGAAAACGTCTCCAAGAGATACAACACTTAACACTACATGTCAAAACCACTATGCCACTCATACCTTAAATAACTTCAACACTCAACAAGACATACAGGAGGCATAACACAAGACCACCTACTAACTACCTATGTGGCTCTATTTCCTCCCACACATCACTTCTCCCCACAATACACATCCTTCCTCAGCACTCTGGTAGGACATTTGGCCAGCTCCTTACGACCATTCACTCCGCTTGTAATGCGAAGTGACTACAGAGGTCACACGCTGCTCTCCCACTGGGAAGCACATGCAGTAGAGCTCACAAGAAGCCACACAACTCGACGACTGGACTGTGTGCATTCATGTGCCGGCCCAACACACCTGAAATACGGGGGCTGCTCGTACTGCCACATTTCCCTCGCACATATTTCTGGCAAGCGGGCCCCCACCAACCAATAGGACACACAATACCCAGTAACTACTAGCTATACCGCCATGGGCCGACAACTTGTGGCCACCCACTAGCGGTGGTGAAAAAGCTTGGCACTGCACTGTAACCCACGAAAACCTCCCTCAAGACCAAGTTAGACGCAGTTACAACAGACTTGACATTACTCCACGCCGATCATCGCAAATTAGCAGAGAAGGTCCATGAAGCTGAACAGTCTATTGTCATCATACAACCGAAAACTGGTGACATGGGCTCCTCAATACGATTACTGTGGGATTGTGTCGAAATGCTGTGGCGAAAAGTAGAAGATGCCATAGGCCGGTCACGACGTAATAACATGCGAGTGGAGGGTCTGCCGGAGGGAGGTAACTTCCAAGCATGCATCCTTGACATCTTTGACTGGATGAATGCAAATTCACTCAAGATGAATGGAAATAAAACTGAACTCCTTTGTTGCTCCTCCTACAAAATCCCGGTATCCTTATCACCTAACTTCTGGCTGCTACCCACGGAAAAGCCACTGGGCAACCCAGCGGTGGTACGAAATTTAAGTGTGATCATTGACCAAGGTTTGTCCCTGGAAAATCAAGTGAACGGACTTACCAGGACCTGTTTCGCACTGATCCGGGCACTTAGGAAGCTATATCCTCTGCTTGATCTACCAGCCAGATCACTGATTTCCAGAGGTGTAATACTAAGTAGGCTGGACCACTGCAACGCACTGTTGCTAGGAGCCCCTAGCTATTTGTTAAAAAGCTAGAACGCATCCAGATAATCACAGCTAAGTTAACATTGAACAGATCTTGATATTCATCTGCTACAGAGGCCTTGAAGGAGCTCCACTGGCTACCTATCAAGCAGAGAATAATCTTTAAATCTCTCTGTATTGTCCATAAGGCACTACACAAAAAAGGACCAAAACCCCTACAAAACAAACTAAAAAAATATACTCCTGGCAGAAACCTCCGATCTACTACAGGCAACTATGTCCAAGAACTCAGATTCCAAAAAGTCAGACAAGGAGGACGTACCTTTACTGTCAATGCAGCTCGGATATGGAATAAATTACCAGCTCCCTTACGATCTCATTCTGAGCTGCTAAAATTCAGGAAAGCACTGAAAACCTGGTTATTTCCTCACTAGCGACTCGCTTTTCAGTTTTTCGATCAGCTGTTTCCTTACATAGTGGTTTTAGCGCCAGGATATAATTTTTGGTCACAGTGCGCTCTATAAATAACCCATACATACATACATACAATGGATGCGACAGTTGCTGCCTCAGACACTCATTCACAATACTTCACAGAGGCATTCTGGTGCCTGCCTGCCACCCCTCACCGGGTGCTTACCCCAGACTGTTCTTATTCCGCGTGATGCATTACAGAGACAGAGATGCTATTCTCAAAGAAACTCTGCAATTACATGAAATCAAGGTGGACAATGCTATGATTATGTTCTTTCCGGATTATACTGTGGCAGTACAAAAACAACGCAGCTCTTTCTTTGCAGCCAAACGCCGTCTGGGGGAACTTGACTTCAAATACTCTCTGCTGTTTCCGCCACGTCTGCGAGTTGAGACGAAGGGGATACACCCAAAGAGGTCTGGGACTGGCTGGACTCCACGGGACGCTCCACGAACCCCAAATCTACACAGACGGGCACCACCAATTGAGATGGGGTGGGTATGTGGCACCGATACCGATGACCCAGAACAAAGCATCCTAGCCTAATAGCTGTTCCAGACTTGGAGCAAATGGTGGAGGAATGCAGACAGGTACTACAGACCGCAGCGGCAATGGGTGAACATGATAGGAACTCCGGGATGGATGATGACTCCGTCGATCACTCAGCAATGATGGCTGTTCGACCACGTGTCCTTCCAGGACTGATTCAGCCTCCCCGCTCCCGGACATTACCCCGCAGACTGCCGATGACATTGTTTGACACCTGCTATTAATGCTGATCACATTCTGCAGTCCTACTGCTATTCCTACCTGTACCTGGGACTGCCATCCTTGTCGGTGTACATCAGATTTGTTGTATCTTGCAGGTATGATCTACGCTATTCTATTAATTGGGACTACAACCCTAGGTAGGCATCTACGCTTCTGCTCGTGCTTGGGTGGTAGGGCAAATCTTGTATACCTATGCGCTGTGTGGGTACCTGGAAGTATCATTTCACTGTAGCAGTGAGACCGCCTACTGGCACATTTGCTGTCCCCCAATAGGTTGCTGCCTAATTGCCTTTTCTCGATTGAAGTTGTTACTTGTTTGGGTGGACACATGGTGTGTTTCTACTCTTGGTATTTACAAATTTATGATTGTTGTTAAAATGTGTTAACTTGTTTGCTAAGACCCACGTCCTCGCTAGGCTCTACCTCACACATTACATAATGCTTGTTTCTTGCCTGAGACTCATCGCCCCTACTGGTGATACAGTGGCACCAGGGGGATGATCGACTTCACACGCTACTCATGGCACACTTTAACATAATGACGTGGAATATCAGGGGCATGCACACACCATCACGTCGGCACTCAGTATATGCCTACTTGAAAAGACATTTGATACATGTGGCACTGTTTTAGGAAACACACCT
Organism: Calotriton arnoldi; assembly: GCA_963921515.1. Lineage (NCBI taxonomy): Eukaryota > Metazoa > Chordata > Amphibia > Caudata > Salamandridae > Calotriton > Calotriton arnoldi. The sequence goes on from CAWUFW010019633.1 coordinate 49,458, forward strand.
CATGCAAATAGAAACCAATAGACTACAGCGTTGATGGAGGGGTCAGATCCATGGCACCAATTTTTCTAGTTATGCCTGTGGAACACTACTTTAGATCAGACCCGGTACCCCATTTACAACAGAAGACAGGATTATAGACCCTGAGGGCCACTATGTGTTAGTGCGAGGACAACTAGACGGCCGGCCTGTACTGTTAGGTTCTATCTATGCACCAAACACGGACCAGGTAGTCTTTTATCATGCACTCCCACACACTCTCTCAGTGGAATGGCCTATCATGGTTACGGTTAGTGTATTGGACACTACTCTAGATCGATCCTTTCTTCCACTGCGTCACACATCGGCCACCACCAATGCCTGCTTGTTAACTGATTGGCTCCAGCAACGGCACCTAGTGGACATGTGGTGACACCGCAACCCGGTAGTAAAAGTCTACTCCTTTTTTTCTGCCCCACACAAGTTACAGTTCCGTATTGACAGGACTGTGGCCACCCCGTCACTACTCCCCTCCATAACAAATTGAAAACTTAGGGTGCACACACTCTGATCATAATTCCCAGCTACTATGTTTGCAATGGGAAACTGTTAGATTTGGGGGTCTCTAGTTGGCATAGGTAGGTACCTGTGACAAATAGGGACCCTTGCGTCTAGTCAGGGTAAGGGGCTACACTCCTAAAATAACCCCTGCTCACCCCCTTGGTAGCTTGGCACAAGCAGGCAGGCTTATCTCAGAGGCAGTGAGTAAAGCATTTGTGAACACATACAGTAACCCAGTGACAACACTACAGATGGACACCACACAGGTTGTATTTATAAAAATAAGTATTTTTATATAGACTTAACACAAGACCAAACGACAAAAATCCACAATACTGTACTCAAAAATAGACTTTAAAATGTTATAAAATAGCTCAGTTCTCTCAAGTTGTAGATGCAACACTTTACTCTTAATGTACCTTGAATGCGTAACGCAAAGAAAACAAAAGGGTCGCAGGGAAGGTGATGCGTCGGTTCCTTACACTCAGGGGAGTGGATGCGTCGGTTCCTTACTGCTGCGCAGGGGAGTTGATGCTCGCTTCCTTACTGTGTGGGGAGGTGATGCGTCGGTTTCTTACTGCTCTCCGGTGTGATGCGACAAAATGGCATCTTGGCTGCGATGCGACAACGTTGGTGTGATGCGTGCACGCCCGACGGCCGTGCGGCAACTCGGTGATCTTTGGAGCCGCGACAGGCCCTGCGACGCGCTTCTCCGGTGATGCGACGATGACCTCTGTGGCAGCGTCCCGCTTCTCCGGCGATGCGCCGCGCTTCGGCGATGCGATGATGACAGCGGCAGCGGCGTCTCGCTTCCTCAGCGATGCGATGACAGCGGCTGGGGCAGCGACACGCTTCTCGTCGTTGCGTCGCGCTTCCAGCTCCCAGCGACACGCAGTCTCTCAGAAGGCCCAGCACAACAGCAAGCACTTCAATTCCCAGCAAGGGAATTCAGGGGGGAGCTGGTTGGTGAAGTCTTGTATCCCTGAGACTTCAGGCAGGAGGCAAGCTCTAGTTCAAGCCCTTGGAGATTCTTCTTCAAGTTGATAGAAAGCACACTCAGTCCTTTTCTCCTTTCTTTGGCAATGAAGCAACCACTGCAGGCCAACCCCCAAACACACAGCACAGGGGTAGTCTCCTCCTTCAGCTTCCTGGTTCTTCTCCTCAGCAAAGGTTCGTCTTGATTCCCAGAAGTGATCTAAAGTTCTTGGGTCTGGGTCCCAATATTTATACTACTTTTCTCTTTGTTCTCTGAAGGCAGAGAGGCCTTTGCCTAGTCCAAACCAGTTCTGGTCAGTCCTGGAGCACTTTGTTTACAGGACTCCTTCTCTTCCTTTGACAGTGCAGGCCAGGGACATCAGACACACCACAGGAGGTGGAGCCAGTATTGTGGAGGGAAGGCACAGCCCTATTCAGGTCCCAGGTGCAACTCCTCCCTCCTATCTGCATGCAGATCTCTCTATTCAGCCCTGTGCTGACTGACCCTGTCTCCTGGAAGCCCCCAGCCCCTGTCACTCAAACTCCAGACAAGGAATACACAACCTAGCAGAGGCAGGCTTGGATAGTTAGACAAGAAAATACCTACTTTCTAAAAGTGGTATTTTCAAACACAGAATGTTAAAACCAACTTCACTAAAAGATGTATTTTATCATTCTGAGTTCAGGCATACTAAACTCGAATTTCTACCTAGTTCCCTGAGTCAGTTAGGATTATAAGTTGTAATAATCGACCTGCCCATTCTGGCTTATGGGGAACAGGTAGCCTTGCAATAGGGAAAAACGAAAATGGCTGTAATTCACTATTAGGACATGCCACACACATCAGGGCATGTCCTACCTTTTACCTACAATGCACCCTGCCCTTGGGCCTACCACAGGGGTGACTAATATGTATAAAAGGGATGGTTTAGGGACTGGCAAGTGGGTGCACTTGCCCAGTCAACATGGCAGTACCAGACTGCACACAGGCCCTGCAATGGCAGGCCTGAGACACACTTTACAAGCTGCTCCGGTGGGTGGCACAACCATTGCTGCAAGCCCACCAGCAGTACTGGATTTACAAGCCCTGGGCACACGCAGTGCACTGTACTAGGGTCTGACAAGTAAACCAATCAAGCCAATCATGGAGTCACTAATCCATACATCAATTTACCATAGGGAGCACTTGCACTGTGGCACTGAACAGCAGTGGCACAGTGCCCAAAAGCATCTAAAACCAGCAAAACATAAGAGGCAACAGCAAAAAAATGGAAGGGAGACCCACGCCAATGGTGCCAGGTCTAACACGTGTCCCCTCCAGCTGAAATGTGGGGAGAACTACCCTACCTCCGGGGAGTTCTCATCACGAAGGCGGAAAAACCTGGACAGACCATCAGCATTGGCGTGTTCTGTACCAGGGCGGTGTTCCACCGTAAAGTCCATCCCCTGTAGGGATATGGACCACCTCAACAGCTTTGGATTCTCACCCCTCATCTGCATCAACCATCTGAGGGGCCTGTGGTCTGTCTGAACCCGGAAGTGAGTCCCAAACAAGTGTGGTCTCAACTTCTTCAGTGCCCAGACCACAGCAAATCCCTCACGCTCAATTGCACTCCACCTCTGTTCCCGTGGAAGTAACCTCTTACTGATGAAGGCTACAGGTTGGTCTAGGCCCTCCTCATTAATCTGTGACAAAACAGCCCCCACACCATGCTCTGAAGCGTCTGTTTGAACAATAAACTCTTCTGAGAAGTTGGGTGCCAGGAGCATGGGCGCCGTGCACATGGCAGTCTTCAGGGCATCAAAAGCTCTCTGACAGGTGTCAGTCCAAATCACTCTCTTGGGCTGCTTCCTGGAAGTCAGCTCTGTCAAGGGTGCAACAATGCTGCCATACCCCTTGACAAACCTCCTGTAATACCCAGTGAGTCCTAAAAAGGCTCTCACCTCTGTCTGGGTCTTGGGGGGTTCCCAAGTCAGGAAGGTCTCAATCTTGGGCTGTAGGGGCGCCACCCGGCCGCTCCCAACCTGGTGTCCCAAGTACACCACGGAACCCTGCCCGATCTGGCACTTACTCGCCTTGATCGTGAGGCCTGCTCTCCGCAGCGCCATCAACACTTCCCAGAGGTGGCGCAGATGTTCTTCCCAACTGGCGCTGAACACTGCAATGTCATCCAGGTAGGCGGCACTGAACTCTTCCAGTCCAGCCAACACCTGGTTGACCAACCTCTGAAAGGTGGCAGGGGCATTCTTCATCCCAAAGGGCATAACCCGGAATTGGTAGTGCCCATCTGGTGTGGAGAATGCTGACCTCTCTCTTGCCCCATCAGTCAAGGCGATCTGCCAGTACCCAGACGTTAAGTCAAACGTGCTGAGGTACCGGGCAGCCCCTAACCGATCAATGAGCTCATCAGCTCTGGGGATGGGGTGTGCGTCAGTCCTGGTGACTGAATTGAGCCCTCGGTAGTCCACACAGAACCTCAGCTCTGGTGAGACACCCGGTGCGGCAGCCTTTGGGACCAAGACCACTGGGCTGGCCCAAGGACTGTTAGAGGACTCAATCACCCCTAACGCAAGCATCTTGGAGACCTCCTCCTTGATGCAAGCTCTCACCCTGTCAGTCACCCTGTAAGTTTTGTGCTTGACAGGAGGACTGTCCCCAGTGTCTACATCATGGACGCACCAATCAGTGACACTGGGAACCAGGGAGAACAGGTCAGAAAACTGTCCCAGCAATTGGTGACAGTCATTCTGTTGCTCTGGGGTCAGGGTGGCAGAGAGGTTCACTCCATCCACTGACCCAGCTTTCTCTGTTGCAGACAGGAGGTCAGGAAGAGGCTCAGTCTCCTCCTCCATTCCAGCATCTGTTGCTAGGAGCATGCCCACTTCGGACCTCTCTAAGTGGGGCTTCAGGCGGTTGACATGCAGGACCCGCAAGAGGTTCCTGGGAGACCGCAAGTCCACCAAGTAGGTAACCGGACTTTTGCGCTCCACCACCTCAAATGGTCCGGTCCACTTATCCTGGAGCGCACAGGGCTCCACTGGGGCCATGACCCACACTTTCTGACCAGGCTGAAGCTCAACCAGAGTGGCATTCTGGTCATACCACCGCTTCATCTCCTCCTGGCTGGCTTCCAGATTCGCCTCAGCGAGTTTTCTGAATCGCCTAGTTTGATTCCTGAAGGCCAGCATGTAGCTATATACATCCTGGGGAGGTTTCCTGGGAGATTGCTCCCAGCCTTCCTTGACCAAACTCAAAGGTCCTCTCACTGGGTGACCATAGAGAAGCTCAAAGGGACTGAACCCTAGAGATTTCTGTGGCACCTCACAGTATGCAAACAGCAGGCATGGTAAGAGGACGTCCCACTTACGCCTCATAGGTTCCTCAAGACCCATAATCATGCCTTTTAGGGTTCGGTTGAATCTTTCAACCAACCCATTTCCTTGGGGGTGGTAAGGAGTGGTGAACTTATAGGTTACACCACACTCCTGCCACAGGGACTTCATATACTTAGAAATGAAGTTGGTACCTCGGTCTGACACCACCTCTCTGGGAAACCCCACGCGGGAGAAAATCCCCATCAGTGCATGTCCCACCATGGGGGCCGTCACTATCCTGAGAGGGATGGCTTCCGGGTACCGGGTGGCATGGTCCACCAAGACCAGGATGAACCTGTTGTCCATGGCTGTCTTGGGATCCAGAGGCCCCACAATGTCAATGCCCACCCTTTCAAAGGGGGTGCTGACCACAGGGAGTGGCTGGAGAGGAGCCTTGCGCTTCCTCCCACTCTTTCCACTTGCCTGGCAAGTCTGACAGGTCCTTCAATGAGTGTCTGAACTCTTGCGCATTTGGGGCCAATAAAAGTAGGTGACAAGCCTTTCAAAGATCTTGTCCTGCCCCAAATGTCCTGCTAAAGGCACATCATGAGCCAGCCCCAGTAGGAAGGCTCTGAAGCGCTGGGGTACCACCAGCACACGGGCTGACCCAGGCTCAGCAACCTTAGGCTCACTATACAGGAGACCATTCTCCCAGTAGATCCAATGTGATCCAGACTGATCACCTGCTGCCTGGTTTGCAGCCTGCTGCCGCAAACCCACAAGAGAAGGGCACTTGTTCTGCTCCTCACAGAACTCTTCCCTGGAGGGACCTCCTTCCTGCTGCCAATGGGTCAGCTCAGGCAGGTCTCCCAGTTCAGCAATCTCTTCCCCGGTAGGCTCCAGGGCATCCCCTCAGGGTCCGCCTCCTCCTGGGCCGTGGGAATCTCAGGGGCCGGTTTCCCGTGCCCCCTACCTCTTCTCTTTAAGGCAGGCACCTGGGCCATTTTCTCAGGCTCCAGGTCCTCTTGAACACCCTTACTGGCTGCCATAGACCAAGTGGTCACGCAGGCCCACTCAGGCAAACCCAACATCTCTAAATGAGCTCTTCGCTCCACCTTAGCCCAAGGGGAGCTCTCCAAATCGTTACCTAACAGACATTCAACAGGCATGGCTGGCCTCACAGCTACTTGAAGAGTCCCTGAGACCCCCCCACTCAAAGGGAACCTGTGCCACCTTGCAGTGGCTCTCTGTGTTGTCAGCGGCAACAACTGGGTAAAATGCATTGGGGACTACCTGCTCTTCAGACACCAACCGACAACTGACAGCTGTCACACTGGCTCCGGTGTCTCTAAGAGCTTCCACCCTCTTGCCGTTGATGGTCACCCACTGCCTGTACTTTTTAGTGTTATCAGGCAGCTGGGTCCTGCGGACCACCTCACAGTCTCCTAAAGAGACAAGGGACATCTCTGCGGGACCCCACCCACCCTGGGCACCCATCTCCTCCCCCAGGGCTACACTAGCCAACTGCCGGGGTGGTGCACCAGTGGGTGCTGTCTTCCCATACAAGGGACATCTAGCATCATAAGAACAGTGGCCTACTAGACCACACTTAAAACAGGTCTTGGGCCCCTTGTGAACAGGCTTATCTGTCGGGGCCACTGCCTTCTTCTCAGGGGAGGCTGGGAACCCTTCCCTTGGTTCCCTTGGGGATTACTTTGGGGCCCTTTCTGGAACTCCCTCTGTTAACCCTTGTCCCCCCACTCTTCTGCTGGGGACCCTGCCCACCTTTGGCGAAGTCTCCCACATGACCCTTCTGGACCCGGGTGCTCACCCAGCGGTCCGCCTCCTCAGCAAGCTTCCTAGGGTTAGTCAGCTTGCTATCAATAAGATGCTGGCGTAGCTCTGGAAAACAGTTATTTGACAAGTGCTCCCATGCAAGCAAATCATAGAGCGCCTCAAAATTATCCACTTTGCTACCCTTCACCCAACCATCCAATGCTCTGCAAAAGAAAGACACATATTCCACCCAAGTGGTAGACTCCAGTTTTCTGCAATTTCTAAACCTTTGTCTGTATAGCTCTGGGGTCAAACCAAATCTGGACATTAGGGCTCCCTTCATGTGGGTATAGGACATCTGCTCCTCTGTAGGCAAATCCAACAAAGTGTCCCTCCCATCACTAACAAAGCGGCCCCACAACCCCGCTCCCCAATCCTTCTCAGGGACCCGGTGGGCCAACATTGCAGCTTCATAAGCCCTAAACCACTGACCAATATCCTCATTCTTGTGGAAATCTTTAACTACATCTTTGGGAATGTAGGTTCTTGCTTCTACATGCACTGGCGGTGTGCTGCCACCAGAGGGAGGAACCTCTAAACTTTTGGCCTTGAGTTCCAATTCCCTCAATCCTCTCTCATGCTCAAAATGCATTCTCTTTTCCTCTAAGGCTAACTTCTTCATCTCTAATTCCATCCCAAGCTCTATTTTCTTGCTCTCTGTCTTTCTGACCATCCATTTTGAGCCTAGCTAGCTCCAACTTATGCATCCTCTCCTTTGCTCTGTCCTCCAGCTCTCCTGGGGACAACCCTTTGGAAGAAACACTGCTGCCCGCCCCTGATGGTGCTTTCCCTCCAGTTAGGCCCACTGGCCCCTCAAGTTGCTCATTTAAATCCTCTGCCTCCACTACTGGCTCCTCAGGATGCTCACTGGCATTCCTAGATTCTACCCAAGCCCTCAGCGCCTTTTGGTATTCCTCTTTCCTGGTGAGGCCTTTCACAGAGATTTTAAATTTCTTGCACAAAGCTTTGAGATAAGGCACAGTGTAAGTATCAATTCTCTCTTCTTCCAATATGATGTCTACAGATACTATGGATGCTAACTTGCTCATGGTGGCAAAAAGACTGGCAGTTCTCAAGAATCAAAAATAGAAAAGAAGTTCCAAGGAAAAATTCTCAAAACGTATGTGGTTGCGTTATGGTCTGCACTCACTAGTAGTGTACACCAATCACTGTATATGAATCACAAATGCAAGTCCAAATCCTCACCGCTGACCACCAATGTTAGATTTGGGGGTCTCTAGTTGGCATAGGTAGGTACCTGTGACAAATAGGGACCCTTGCGTCTAGTCAGGGTAAGGGCAGTGCTTAATTTGTGCCGGTGCTTTCCGGTGCTCAGCACCGGCACTTATTTGACAGGGCCGGAGCTACAACATTTTTCTCCCTTTGCAGTGAACGTGATAATTATTAAAAAATAAATGTACCTGTCCTTCGGGTGGCTTCGGATCTGTTTTCACTATCTGGCCCACCGAGGTCCAGGCACGATCATCACGATGCATCATCACCGTTAGGGATTATATATCTTGCGTAATTTCTGTTTTTATTACTCCTGCGCTGTGTGTGTATTTTTTCCTCGTTGGAGACTTGAGCAGAAAACCTGTTGCACAGAGTTGTAAAGCAGGCGTCTGCTGCAGCCCCGTGCGCAGGGCTAGAAGCATTTTCTGCTCGATCTTTTGTAAAAGTACGGCGAGTATATTGAATTGTTATCTGGCCAGCTTTTTTGTACCAATGACATATCTCGCAAATAATTTTCAAACAGATGCATTTTTCACAAGAAATACGCTCTGAATCAAATCCACTTTGTCACCCACAAAGACCTGAGCTAAGGCGTGGCAGGCAGGGACAGCGCAGGCGCAAGATGAAGTGTTCAGTAAGGCCTGCGTGGCAAATGAAGAGCGAGCTGAAAGTGCGTATGTACCTTTTGTTAGATCTGTAAAATGGCTGTAATTCCACCTTTGTTGGTGTGCTCGTTGCCCAGTACCGACTCCCATGGGACCACTTTATATTGGAGTGCTGTACAGGCTGTACAGTACTGCACTTAACTGCCAGCACCTTAATTGCTACGTTACCGCTGCGTGACTTTGGAAAGCGCAACATTACGGGGATCAGCTGAGCAAAATGCACAAGGCACTGGCACCGCATGTAATAATGAGTAGTGGACACCGGTCTGGTGTGCACAAATTAATTAATCGCCCCTCCTGGAGCAGGTAAGCAGAGGAAACCATTGGCGGCGCTAGGCCCTTGCTGCTTTTTGCCATGTGCGTGCAAGAGACACGGAACAAAACTGTCTTTATTTCTTTCTTTTAGTATCTGCGTGCTCAGAGAAATTTCTTTTAATAATGCTGTCTGATTGAGTGATGACAGAGATTGTTCAATCAGTGTGTCCGATATTTTAGTTAGTGTTACTTATGTATGTCATTTGGTGTTGACACATCGTTTTAGTAAAAGTACTTTAGTTTTTGATGGCAAGGGCAGTGTCAGGCTAGAATCATAAATGCCTGTGTCGTCTGAAAGTGAGTCTAAGTCTTCATCTGGGTCTGTATCTGCAACTGAGATAGTAATTGAATTCAAGTCTGAACCGTAACGTCTAACTAGTGTACTAAATCGAGGTTGCAAAAGAGTTGCCCATGCCTATGTGGGTGTTTGCGGTGGGTTAGGTTGTCTTCAAAATTCTTCCCTTCCGTTGACAGATTATTTACTCCAGTTACTTAAACTGGTATCTATTAATTCCTGCATCGGGGCCATTTTCTGTGCTCTCTTCTTCATGCTTTATTATGTGGAGTGCGAGTGTCTAAGTCCCATGTAGAGTGCTTACTTTTAAAATGGAGATATAGTTATTTGAACTTGAAGACCTTGATAAAATGATTCCAGAAATTAGATGATTGCCCCCCTGATGATAGATAATTTTGCGCTCTGGATCCGAAATTGTTATATGATATGCCATAGTCTGTCTAGCAAATTTAGGTCAGTATTATTGTTAAAATCGCTTTTCTGCTCAGGCTCCAGTTTCTCCTTATATGGCCCTTTTGTGGACCTCTTTGTGCTGCTGCTGCTAATGTATAGAATGACCAATAGTAGTGCGCTGCCAGGGTCAGAGCTGAGGTCTGCGTGAATTACTATAGGCAAGTAAATCTACTGGCACAAAATATTTTTAAATAGAGGTCATCAGCTCATCAATTCAGGATTTCGAACATGGCACACCTCAAACACTTTTAAATGTCAAATCTCATCCTCCATGAATTAAGGACATAGCACTAACCCTTTTTTTTATTTTTGTAAAACTTTTTATTGATAAACAGACATCAGCAATACAATCACATTTCAGAGGAAGTGGTACATTAGGCTTCACGGGAACAGTAGGCAAAGCACGTTATACAGAATAAGTTATGGAAGGTCTAGGGCGAAGGGGGATTTTCATTACTGGGAACAAGGGGAGGTTGACATATATCTCCTCGAGCACTAACCCTTAGAGTCAGAAAGGTATGCCCATCTGTTCATTATGACTGAATTCCACAGTGCAAAACAGGGGAATTATCCTGGGGATGAATCCCAGCTTTCCTGCTAAACAAAATCGTGTGATCTTAGGCAAATATTGAGACCATTGTCAGTGCTGGGCCCTTGCTGCTTATTGTTGTATATGTGAGTGTGTATGTGTGTGTGTGTGTGTGTACTTGTGATGGAGGTGGGTGAGCTGCTGAAAGTCTGAGGAGCTTGTACGGGAGGCAATGGCAAGGGAGAGACATAGGGAAGCAGGTTCAAATCCCTGGGCTCGGCATCACCCTTTGAATTCCGGCAAATCTGGATGTGTCTGGAAAAAAAGTGTAACATAGTCTGTGTCTGCCTTATGCTCGCTCCTCTGTCTGTCCAAGTCAGGGTTTGCACCATGTAAAACAGCAAAAATTAAAATGTGGATTCTGCTAGTCACCCCAGCACTAATCTTATGCCCCATGGATTATGGGCAAAGTGTTAAACATTGATGCCAGAAAGAATTACACATCTAAATATGATTATAATTGGTGAATTGCAGAGTGTGAAAGTGGAGAATCTGGGGTCAATCCTGGCTTTCATGCTTGATCAAATGGTGTGATCATAAGCAAATACTTTATTTCACCGAGCGAATAGCCTTTTTGTTCATTTTCACTTTTAGAGCGCCTTCAAAAAACATGAGTTCAGGATGTGCGTTGCACAAAAATCTGTCTAGCCTTTGACTTATTAGCCTTTGTAGCCTAAGTTGCTCCATCAGTCATTATCTAGGCCACATCATGGGTACATATCATTGAAGCTGATAGTGGAAGTGGGTGGAGCCCATGGAGGATATGGGTGGAGCCAGGAAAGTGGCTGGTGGCCTCCTACGAAAACATTTCGGCACCTGCACTTCTAATTTTACAAATTAAGCACTGGGTAAGGGGCTACACTCCTAAAATAACCCCTGCTCACCCCCTTGGTAGCTTGGCACGAGCAGGCAGGCTTATCTCAGAGGCAGTGTGTAAAGCATTTGTGAACACATACAGTAACCCAGTGACAACACTACAGATGGACACCACACAGGTTGTATTTATAAAAATAAGTATTTTTATATAGACTTAACACAAGACCAAACGACAAAAATCCACAATACTGTACTCAAAAATAGACTTTAAAATGTTATAAAATAGCTCAGTTCTCTCAAGTTGTAGATGCAACACTTTACTCTCAATGTACCTTGAATGCGTAACGCAAAGAAAACAAAAGGGTCGCAGGGAAGGTGATGCGTTGGTTCCTTACACTCAGGGGAGTGGATGCGTCGGTTCCTTACTGCTGCGCAGGGGAGTTGATGCTCGCTTCCTTACTGTGTGGGGAGGTGATGCGTTGGTTTCTTACTGCTCTCCGGTGCGATGCGACAAAATGGCGTCTTGGCTGCGATGCGACAACGTTGGTGTGATGCGTGCACGCCCGACGGCCGTGCGGCGGCTCGGTGATCTTTGGAGCCGCGACAGGCTCTGCGACGCACTTCTCCGGTGATGCGACGATGACCTCTGTGGCAGCGTCCCGCTTCTCCGGCAATGCGCCGCGCTTCGGCGATGCGATGATGACATGCGGCAGCGGCGTCTCGCTTCCTCGGCGATGCAATGACAGCGGCTGGGGCGGCGACACGCTTCTCGTCGTTGCGTCGCGCTTCCAGCTCCCAGCGACACGCAGTCTCTCAGAAGGCCCAGCACAACAGCAGGCACTTCAATTCCCAGCAAGGGAATTCAGGGGGAGCTGGTTGGTGAAGTCTTGTATCCCTGAGACTTCAGGCAGGAGGCAAGCTCTAGTTCAAGCCCATGGAGATTCTTCTTCAAGTTGATAGAAAGCACACTCAGTCCTTTTCTCCTTTCTTTGGCAATGAAGCAACCACTGCAGGCCAACCCCCAAACACACAGCACAGGGGTAGTCTCCTCCTTCAGCTTCCTGGTTCTTCTCCTCAGCAAAGGTTTGTCTTGATTCCCAGAAGTGATCTGAAGTTCTTGGGTCTGGGTCCCAATATTTATACTACTTTTCTCTTTGTTCTCTGAAGGCAGAGAGGCCTTTGCCTAGTCCAAACCAGTTCTGGTCAGTCCTGGAGCACTTTGTTTACAGGACTCCTTCTCTTCCTTTGACAGTGCAGGCCAGGGACATCAGACACACCACAGGAGGTGGAGCCAGCATTGTGGAGGGAAGGCACAGCCCTATTCAGGTCCCAGGTGCAACTCCTCCCTCCTATCTGCATGCAGATCTCTCTATTCAGCCCTGTGCTGACTCACCCTGTCTCCTGGAAGCCCCCAGCCCCTGTCACTCAAACTCCAGACAAGGAATACACAACCTAGCAGAGGCAGGCTTGGATAGTTAGGCAAGAAAATACCTACTTTCTAAAAGTGGTATTTTCAAACACAGAATGTTAAAACCAACTTCACTAAAAGATGTATTTTATCATTCTGAGTTCAGGCATACTAAACTCGAATTTCTACCTGGTTCCCTGAGTCAGTTAGGATTATAAGATGTAATAATCTAACTGCCCATTCTGGCCTATGGGGAACAGGTAGCCTTGCAATAGTGAAAAACGAAAATGGCTGTAATTCACTATTAGGACATGCCACACACATCAGGGCATGTCCTACCTTTTACCTACAATGCACCCTGCCCTTGGGCCTACCATAGGAGTGACTAATATGTATAAAAGGGAAGGTTTAGGGACTGGCAAGTGGGTGCACTTGCCCAGTCAACATGGCAGTACCAGACTGCAATTTCGAAAAGGAGGGACAGGGAGCTAGTTGGGAGGTCCTGCACACAGGCTCCCGGGTATAGCTGAATATCTAAAGGGGGTGTGCAGTTCCTGTCTGGACGTGTGGAAAAGACAGGTCTTTCTTCGTGATGCCCTCACACACCCCGGGAGGTGTCATGCTTCATCATCGGGCGGTTGCCCCTCGTCAGGCCGGCACTGCAATGCCTGACGGGCTCCCGAAACCGGGGCTCTTTGCCGGGGATCTTTTGAAGAAGAAGCCGTAGGGTGCGTGCGGCGTGGGGGTTAGGTAGTGCACAAGGTGGTAGGAAAACTAAAATAGGTATAGAGCAATCCTATTGAACCAATTTTTAATTTAACTAGGTAGCTCTAGCCTAAATAAAAAGTGTGTGTACCCTGTGTGGAAATAATGTTCCTCAAGGGCAGTCTAGGTGCGTGTGGTCAACATGTTTCGTGCCTGGTTCGCCCCTAACGGGTCGATTTGCACTTCGTCAGGACCGATAGAGAGAAAGGGTAATAAAGTGCACTACCGTCTGGTATTCAGTACAGTAACATAAATTACCAGGACCGGTAGGAATGCCCTAGTAGACGTGTACTGGGGAATACTGTAGACCCCTAGTCACAACGTCCAGGGCTGACGGGGATGGCCAGAGCACGTCGTTGCTCCGGTAATAGGCGTAGATAGGCAACTAGCCCTCGTCCTACCCTTGCTCCAGGCCCCGGAGCGTTGTGACTAGGGGTCTACAGTATTCCCCAGTACACGTCTACTAGGGCATTCCTACTGGTCCTGGTAATTTATGTTACTGTACTGAATACCAGACGGTAGTACACTTTATTACCCTTTCTCTCTATCGGTCCTGACGAGGTGCCAATCGACCCGTTAGGGGCGAACCAGGCACGAAACATGTTGACCACACGCACCTAGACTGCCCTTGAGGAACATTATTTCCACACAGGGGTACACACACTTTTTTATTTAGGCTAGAGCTACCTAGTTAAATTAAAAATTGGTTCAATAGGATTGCTCTATACCTATTTTAGTTTTCCTACCACCTTGTGCACTACCTAACCCCACACCCGCACGCACCCTACGGCTTCTTCTTCAAAAGATCCCCGGCAAAGAGCCTCGGTTTCGGGAGCCCGTCAGGCATTGCAGCGCCGGCCACCCGAGGGGCAACCGCCCGATGATGAAGCATGACACCTCCCGGGGTGTGTGAGTACCAGACTGCACACAGGCCCTGCAATGGCAGGCCTGAGACACACTTTACAAGCTGCTCCGGTGGGTGGCACAACCAGTGCTGCAAGCCCACCAGCAGTATTGGATTTACAAGCCCTGGGCACACGCAGTGCACTGTACTAGGGTCTGACAAGTAAACCAATCAAGCCAATCATGGAGTCACTAATCCATACATCAATTTACCATAGGGAGCACTTGCACTGTGGCACTGAACAGCAGTGGCACAGTGCCCAAAAGCTCTAAAACCAGCAAAACATAAGAGGCAACAGCAAAAAAATGGAAGGGAGACCCACGCCAATGGTGCCAGGTCTAACAGAAACCATAATTCCCCCCCCCATTCCCACTTGGAGGTTTCAAGCAGCGCTATAAGAAGACCCCCCTTTCAAGACTCAGTGTGCACGATGATTGATGACTATTTTCAACGCAATGCAGATACAGCTTCCACTAGCTTGGTTGAATGGGATGCATTCAAAGTGACGCTGAGGGGACATTGTTTGGGCGCACAGAGTAATCTGAGGCGCAGACTTGATCACGACATCACTAGTCTAGAACACAAACTTTTAAAGTTGGAAACCTGGACTATAGACAACACGGGAAACCTGATCACCCTTACTGATGCACAGCGCGACCATGCATCCTTACTGAAGCGTCTGTGCTGTCTAAACTATGCTGCACACTCAGTGCGTATGCATGCCACTGCAGACAAGACAGGACGGTTGTTAGTATGGGTTATCCGCCAAGATCAACCCTGCAGGCCCATGACAGATTTGCGATCCAGCACAGGCACACTTCTATATACCCAAACCGACATACATAAAGGAACTGACCCAACACTTTACCAGAGTCTATCAGTCAGTCACCGACTCCAACTCCAACTCCGACAAATACAGATCATTCTTCGCGAATCTCACTGTCCCCACCATTCTGGCTACAGTGCGGCTGGAATTGGATGAACCTATAACCTTGGCTGAGATCCAGAATGCAATTAAGACAGTGGCAAATGAGAAAACCCCGGGACGGATGGTTTGCTGGCTGAATTTTATAAGACATTTATCTCTCAACTCGCCCAGCAACTGCTCAAATTGTATGATGAAGCACATGCTTTGGGAACTCTTTCAGACTCCCAGGGAGCGGCAACTGTAATATCGTTGCCTAAGCCCAATAAAAATCCTGAAGTTGCTGGCTCATATAGGCCACTAGCGCTACTTAACACCGATTACAAAATTTGAGCGAAAATTCTTGCTGATCAGCTGGCGCACCAGGTCCAGACTCTGGTGAACCCAGACCAGAATAGTTTTGTCCCCACACGCAACACTACCTTGAAACTCCGCAGTTTCTTTAGGATCATGAAGTACCCCCCCACCAACTGGCCACGATCTGGCTGTTTGGTACTGGACCTCAAGAAGGTCTTTGACTCCCTGGAATGGGATTCTTTATTTGCTGCATTGGCCCAATACGGAATCGGCGATCATTTACTTGGGCTGGTAAAATTATAAAATAAATAAATAATAAATAAATAAACAGGCCTCTTCCAAATTGCAATTTGGTATACATATCTAAACCCATTTCGCAATTTGGTGATCCCTTATTGAAACGCAAAATAGGTTTAGTGCATACCAAAAACCATTTTGTGGTTGCAAACCCTGTGAATTGCAAAGTCTTTGGCCACAAAATGTCTGGCTCTTCATTCCAATCAATATCAATCAATCAGGTGTTTGTTAAGCGCGACTACTCACCCATAGGGGTCTCAAGGCGCTGGGGGGGGGGTTCGCAGGTTCCAGTCCATCAAGGAGGGGGTCTGTCGAAGAGCCAGGTTTTGAGGTTTCTTGCGAAGATGGGGAGCGATGTTGTCTGTCTGAGGTGGAGCGGAAGGTCGTTCCAGGCTCTGGCCGCGAGGAAGGAAGAGGTGCGGCCTCCCGATCTGGTCTTTCTGGTGCGGGAGACTACGGCGTAGGAGAGCTGGGCTGATCGTAGGGTCCTTTGGGGTGCGTGGAATTTGAGTCGGCTGTTCAGGTATGCTGGTCCGGTGTCGTGGAGGGCCTTGTGAGCGTGGGTGAGCATCTTGAAGGTGACTCTAGCTTCGATGGGGAGCCAGTGGAGTGTGCGCAGGTGCTGGGAGATGTGGCAGTGTCTTGGCAGGTTGAGGACCAGTCTTGCTGCGGCGATTAGGATGTTCTGTAGCTTGCGGGTGAGGTTCTTGTTTATTCCGGCATAGAGTGCGTTGCCATAGTCGAGTCTGCTGGTGACCAGGGCGTGAGTGACGGTCTTTCTGTGTTCGAGGGGGATCCATTTGAAGGTCTTACGTAGGAGGCGGAGGGTGTGGAAGCAGGAGGACGAGACAGAGTTGATCTGGCGGTCCATTTTGAGCTCTGAGTCCAGGATGATTCCCAGGTTGCGTGCGTGGTCCGTGGGGGTGGGCGGGCTTCCGAGGGCGGGGGGCCACCAGGTGTCGTTCCAGGTGTCGGGGTTTGGGCCCATGATGAGTACTTCCGTTTTGTTGGTATTTAGTTGTAGGCAGCTGTTTTTCATCCATTTGGCGACGGCTTCCATGCCTTCTCGAAAGTTGTGTCTGGCGGTGTTGGGTTCGTTGGATAGGGAGAGGATGAGTTGGGTGTCGTCTGCGTATGACACAATGTTGAGTCCGTAGGTTCTGACGATGGGGGCGAGCGGAGCCATGTAGACGTTGAAGAGCGTAGGGCTGAGGGAGGACCCCTGGGGGACTCCGCAGGTGGTTGGTGTAGGGTCCGAGAGGAAAGAGGGGGAGTGTGACCCGCTGCGTTCTGCCGGAGAGGAAGGAGCGGATCCAGTCGAGGGCCTTGTCTTGGATCCCTGCGTCGTGGAGTCTGCGTATTAGAGTGCGGTGAGAGACTGTGTCGAACGCCGCTGAGAGGTCGAGGAGGATGAGGGCTGCTGTTTCTCCTTTGTCCAGTAGGGTGCAGATGTCGTCTGTTGCGGCGAGGAGGGCGGTTTCCGTACTGTGGTTTTTTCTGAAGCCGGATTGGGAGGAGTCGAGGATGTTGTGCTCTTCGATGAATGTGGCGAGTTGGCTGTTGATGGCTTTCTCAATGACTTTCGCTGGGAACGGGAGCAGGGAGTTGGGTCTGTAATTTTTTAGGTCGGTGGGGTCCGCCGAGGGTTTTTTCAGGAGGGGGTTGATCTCGGCGTGTTTCCAGTCGTCGGGGAACGAGGCGGTTGCCAGGGAGCGGTTGATGTTGTGGAAGAGCATGGGTGCGATGGTGTCGGCGGCTCTGTTGAAAATGTGGTGGGGGCAGGGGTCCGTGGGGGCCCCGGAGTGGATTGACTTCATCGTCTTCAGTGTGTCTTCAGTGGTGAGGGCTGTCCAGTTGTCGATCGCTGGCTTCAGGGTGTCGGGGGTGGTTGGTGAGGATTCAGTGTGTTGGTTGTCTTTGTCGAAGTTGTCGTAGATGCTCTTGATTTTGTGGTGGAAAAAGGTGCTGAGTTTGTCGCAGAGGTCTTGTGAGGGAGGGATGTCGGTGGACTCGTTGGTGGGTTGGGCGAACTCCTTGAAGATGTGGTGTGAAGTACATGAAAACAATCATTGATGAACTTGGAAATTTTGGAAATACTAGTCTAATCATTGTTAAGTGCAAGACTATGCTGGTGGACACTCATGCCCCATCCTTAACCAGATATCTCACCAGCCGTGGCTGGATATCTTTAAGATCTTTGATGGTAACAGAAAATCGTCCAATTTCAACAAAAAGTGATAAATATGGAGGAGAATCCAAAAGCCCACATGTTAGCCATTTGGTATAGAAAATTACAAGGTGGATTCTATCGACATTTTATAGTTTCTATTAACATCTTATAGTGTGGTAGTTTCAACATCATTTATAAGATAATTTTGCACTACAGATCAAACGATGAACATTCATGACTGATACGATTATTCGGTTTTATACATTTGATCCTAAGTAAGTTCTCTGCTTACTTGTGCCACACCAAATCCACTGTGTAGCCAAAAGTCTGTTTCAAACGTACCCAAGTACGATTACAAATTTGAGGCATGATAAGCAGCTTAATTTTGTGCACTCTTTATTGTCAGGACATTTCTCATCTGCTGACCAGCATATTTAAGAACCTGTACACTGGTGACGTCATTGGGAAGGACAAAGGAGATCATTATTTCAAATCTCGGGGAGGAGACAACGCTTATCATGAGAAGTTTGTGGATGAACTGCAAAAGGTAAATTCAGAGCTTTCCACATGTAATGTAAATTGTCAGAAGATAATGTGCACATATTAGCATCAAACAAACAGTTGAATCCCATCCCCCTTCATAATAAAAGATTATTGAAAGGAATTGCAAGCAATTCATTGTTGACCCTTTCCCGCTCCCCGCCCACCACCTTCCCTCCCCCTCTCCTCACCTAACTAAGAATAACAGGAGATGGTTGAGAAGGAAATTGACTTTTTTAGGACGGGATAACCGGCCTCGCTGGTTCAGTGTACAGCTTCATCAATCTACAGCCTACATGGAAGTGCTCCTAGAAACAGGAAGTCCTAGTGAAATAAACCTAGTAGCACACAAATTCATGTAAAGAAGCTTTTGTGGGGTAAGGGTATACTGAGTCCAGGCAACAGAAAATAACTAGAATTCACAGTTGTGTTAATGTGCTGGGGTGGGGGGAGACTTACCACGATAAAAACATCCTTTACAATTTAATAAATGAAACTTTAGAGAGAGGAGCAGCCCTGTATTGCAGCTGGAATAGAGTGCCTAGTTCTAGCTCTCGGCGTAACTTTCTCTGTTCCTAAATTACTATGGAATATTATGTATTTTGAAGTCCTTGTAAAAAATCACAGTGAAATAGGCTTACTGAGGAACAGTTCTTTCAAAATCTTAAAAAAGATATATCCTCTTTGTGTAGATTTATAGAAGAGTTGAAGAATTGAAGGAAAGCCCTTCTACTCTATTAATGTAGCTGTTGTCTTGATTTGAATAACTTGATTGGTAAGCACATATTTAGGTGTGTGGCAAAGAATGTTGACGAATGCCTACAGAGCATTGTGCTTTCAGTCCCTTTAAAGTGGATCGCGCTTCTTCAAATGCGTTATTGTGCTTATAAAATATTTTGAAAATACATTTATTAAACTTGAATATTTTTTCAGCAAAACTATGAATTATAATGATTGGTATTCCTCTGACCTAAAAGTTATTGTGTGGTGCCAATTTTAAATAGAATGAATGTATAGTGAAGGGTAGGTTATTGTTGTAGAGAGGAAAAAGTGATAAAAATCACATTCCATATTTTTATTCAGCCCTAAAACAAGGGTATCAGATTTAATATTTTTTCTAATGAGCTTTCTTCATGACATCATATGGGTAGCCGCTGTAACCTTTGGCTTGCTTTTGCTGCCCTTTGCACTGCATTTGCTACCCCTACAACAAACAACAAGGTGATGGATTGATGGAATGTTTGAATTAATCTGAGCCACTGGCGATCGCTCGAGCCACATCCCAGTTCAGCAATTCTTGTGGCCAATGAGCCACTCAACACAGTGTCCTGCCTTATTCAAATCAGTACTGAACCTGCTGTCCTCATCTGAACCATCTGTCTCAAACTGCCAGGCGAGGCTCCTTCTAGAAGGGAACACAAGCATCCCTAGCTTGCGGCCCATGGCACAATGAGACAGGACTTACATGGCCGCAGGGATCATGAAGGCACTAGTAGGACAAGAATACAAACAGGACTGTCCAATTCCTGTTTATTCTCACAGGTTTCCACGCTTTTCTCATCCCCTAGCCACATCAGTACCAAATATTGCCCAGATGAGTGCTTAGGGGACTGTGGATCATGTGTGCGATATGACTGGAGGTCCCATGGTGCATGATGCTTTTCCCATTGGCCTACCAGGTGCTTCCTCCCACTTCTACTGGTTTTCCAACAAGTGTTAACAAGCATATTGTGATTTGTGTATGAGAAAATATTTCTGTTTAAATGCACATTGGATATTTCTAAGGCACATATATGTGGGCATTTTCCTACTATATATATATAGGAGTTGACTCGCTGTCTACTTCCATATAAGTGTTCTATAATTCCAAAATAGTTGTTAGCCTAAGTACATTTTAGTGTAATTTAAAATAAGATTGCGTAATATGGAGAGATCTAGGAGCTTTACTGAGGGAAATCCACGAAGTGGAATAGCTTACCTCTTGTGTAGGAATATCAGTAAGATGTCACTGTCACAAAGTTAAGCTATGTAGCCAACCAAATCAATCAATTTACATGCACCAATATAGCACAGTGTTTACAGACCACTTGGTGTGGCAGGCACAAGCCTAGACTTGAGTGTAAAGTGACCACCTCACTTCACATAATTATGGACACTTTTTCCAGTCCAGAACCTTTCACCTACAAATCATTTATTTCAAGTTTGTCTGCCTAATTAGTTCAATTGAAGCAAAATAAGACTAAAGTACCCAGCATGCATTCGGCTATCACACAAAAGTCCAGGACTGGAAACAGTGTCCATAATGATCTCACCACAAAAGTCACGCCTCAAGTTCATTTGCACAATCTATTCTGGTCGAAATACCACCTAAACCAAAACTCGATTAACTTAAATAGTAGGAGACAGAGAGTGTGTTATTTCCTTTTTTACTCTGTCTTTTTACCAGATTCGCACTGAGCATGACCGTCTTATGGCAGAATCAGACATGGTGGAGAGACACATCATTCAGGCACGAGCTCGAGCCACCGCTGAAGAAGAACGGGCCCTAAACAGACTTATGGAGGAAGCTGGGGAGAAGTTTGATTCTCTTGGCCTGCCTCCAGGTATGGGCTTATAAAATTGTAGCTTTTTATGTCTTTTTAATTAGTCAATATTATTTGCAAAAACACAAATTACACCACATAGTGATACATTTGCACTACTATAGTGAGTGTTCCAATAGACAATTATTTACATAGACATGACAGGTTGGTATGCACAATGACCAATACATCTCAACCACATGTTCATTTGTTGAAAGTACCCTTCCCAAAAACTATGCTTTGATGAGATTTTTTATATTCTCGTATCTTGAAATCTTGTCCTGTTGGTTGAGTTCTTAAATTGTGTCAATATCACTGTATATATCTATGCACATCCCCTCACTTGACTTCACTTGCATTGCGCCGTCCCATGTAGCATCATGTTACTTGTTGGAATAGACATATGAGGATTTTTTAATATGATTAATCCAATCAATAAATTTTGAATTTTCTTTTTCATATTCTCTCACTTTGCCTTTTTGCTAGTAGTGACCCTTGTGTCTACTAACCTGTCATGTATTTGTAAATAATTGCCTATTGGAACACTTTCTATAATAATGGCTTGTATATCCTAGTTCCTTGGGAGTACAGGGTTTGTTTCACCCTTTTTGTTATTGACATTTGCAGTACTAGACACTGCCCAATGTAACTGTTCAGGCAATAGCATGCACTCTCTCCTATGAACCTCTTTATCATTTACTGTTTTGTGATCATGTTATACATATATGTGTGTGTTGCATGTATGAAGGTTTTGATAACCTGCATAAGAGCCCAATGGGTTAAACAACAAGTCAATGAGACAGACAGAGTAACATTATCAGGTGTCAATTACTTGCATTTGCATATAGGTAAGACACAGGCATGTGAAGCAGAGTTTGAGCACTGCAGGATTCGGGGTGTGTCTGCAGTGCACATGCAGGCACTTTTGTAGGGGCATTTGTTTGATCGGCACATTGACAGGCCTATACCATCCTTTAAACCATTCATTATTCACCCCTACGTAGGCCTTAATGCCCAATAAAGCAGTGTGCTTGCTATTTAAAAGCAGGATATGTAAAAGTTTAATGTAGAACATGTCCTTAGAGTGTCGAGCTATTTTCACAGTAGCTGGATTAGTCTGTTCCATAGGAAAGCATTGGGATATAATATTAAAATTAAATAATGTTATCTCCACTTTGGAAACACCTACAAAGTTCATTCTTTGACTTTTAAAATATTTATTACAAGCACAATTCATTGGTTATGTCTGATTTGTTCTAAACATTTCACAAAAGCCAGAATGGTGGCCTCAGGGCACCGGATGCTGTGCATAGGATGCTTGCATATCAACAACTGCTGCATTGTTTGTTAAACAACCAAAAATAAACCTTTTAAAAAACATTTTACAAAAGCCACTTTAAAAATATTCACCTTTGCCCTCCGAAAGCCTCTAAAAGCCCATTTAAATGAGCTTTTAGCTGTCACTCAGGAGCAGAATACACCCCTTGTTGAAGTTTGAACTTGCTCCCAGATCTGAGACAAAGACCATGGGTGTGTGGAGGTGTTCTGTTCCTCTGACAGGGTGACCATCTGCGCTTCCCCTGACAGGATGACTATCTGTGCTGTGCCCAGGAACTAAATTCACTTCGAAGAGGCCTACCCAGTCACAGTCAGTTAGCTAACACTTGGTCCTGCAGCCTCCTTTGTACCTGTAGTCAGACAGGCAACAATCCCAGTGGGAGAGGAGCTGCCCCCAGAACTGGTTTTGAGTATCTATAGAGGAGGGGTTGTTTTTTCCCTTGGTGATACCTTTAGGGCAGGCACAGGATCTCTGCACAGGGGAGAAGGGTTCTGCCTTGTTGGATTTAGGTGGAGAGAGGCACTCTGGGATTGTTTGCATTAGGGCACACAGGACATCCTGCAAACTTGGGTAAGGTTTTCCCTGGTAACTTTTTCACTATTGGTTGGGAGGGGCCAGGAGTCATCCCCACCCATAGGCTAGTGACAGACATAAATGTAGCACCCCTGGGCATCCTTTCAGAACACTACTGGACTGCACCTACTGTTAAGACCTGTGAGGAGACCTGAAAGACTGTACCTGCTTCCATTTGTACCTATGACAAAGAAGTGGACACCAAGGGTCAGTTGGCTGACCTCCTGTTAAGCTACAAGGACACAACAAAAAGTCAGCTTTTCCTGAATACACCAGCTGACCAGTTCAAACTGGACCTGCCCTGGATCCTGCTTGTGGCTTTGCTGGAGTGAGTCTTGACATCTCCAAGTGTTTCTGAGGTCCTGGGACCCTTGGCTTTGTCAAAGTATACTCCTCCTTACCTCCTGGGAAAACCTGGGACTTAAGACCTTTCTACAAACTTCTTACCTGAAGAACCAGCAGGAGACCAGGATCAACCTGCCCAGCCGATCGATGAGAGTACATCGCCGCTAGACTTGACTTTGCCGTGGCTTCAGCTACGTTCTTCCCATGACGACGGAATCTGTCGACGCCGAGCCCTCTTTGATTCCAAACTGCAGCTCTATCAGTGCCACCATCAAAGGACAACCAATCAAAACAAGAGACCACAGCGGCGCGAAAACTTGAACCTCTCCCGCCTGAGCTTTTCCTGCCTAAAACCAAAGATTTCACAGAGGCTTTATCTTAACACCATCAACTTTGAGCCTCTTGTCTGAATGCCAGTCCCACTGCCTGCTTCACTGAAGGTCATTGACGTCTGGAGTTAACTTTTCCACTGGGGCGACCTGGTCCCTGTATCCGTCCCATGTTCCATCCAGGTCTGCCTTTACTTGCGTGTGGGTACCAGTCAAGTGCAACCAGATGACTGCATTTGACGTTTAATGCTATTTCTATTTGAAACTTTAAAAATGAATTTCTCCAGTTCCACTCAATGGTTTTGTCGTTTTCGCATCATTTTGTTCATTAAAATATTCTGTATTTTTATAAATTGGGGGATTTTTATTGTGTTATGTTTTCAACTTTTTAACTGTTTTGGTACTTCTAAATGCTTTATACATTTTCTTAAGTTAAGCCTGTCTGCTCTGGACCATAACTATCAGTGGTTGAAATCAGGTTTAACTTACTGAAACCTTTACTGGACCTAACAAGAATAGTAACATTATTACTTGTGATGGACTACCATCCACCCCAACTAATAATCCGCTTTTTCACACAAGCCTATTTCCCGTGGGCCTGATTGACAAAACTATTTTGTTTAAATTCGAAAATGGCTGAATTGATTGACAAAACTGTTTAGTTTAAAGTCGAAAATGGCAGAATTGAGGCCTTTCAGGTGTCAAGAAAAGGATACCGAGCAAGTGTAAGTTCATTTATTCTTGTGAAGTTATATGCCAATACTATGTGCATTTCTACAGGTGTAAATCTCACACAAGGGGTGGAAATTTGCAGTTCCAAAGGGTAGTTGGTCTGGTGAGTTTGTAAATGCCCCCAAATATGAGTTTATGATAATTCACTAAATCTCCAGCCATTTACCACTATGGAATTAGTTGGAGATTTGCTCCTGAAAAAGTCTGGAGTAAAAGCCTTTCCAAAGTGGGAAGAAGAACTGAGCCCTTCAGACTTGGTGGGGTGTAGAGAGTTCTCCACAAATACAAATGTTTTCTCCGTTGAGAAAAAAAGAAACAATGTGCAATTGCAACTAGGCATCGTCCTGTGCATACAACTCCATAATGTGGGAATATCAAGATCTGAGAAAAAGTTGCATGACTTTCCACGTAATACATAAGGAAACCTGCAACAGGCACAGCATTCCAATACTATTAAGAATGTCTGGGATTGAAAACAAGATGTGAAAGTGCAACTCGGCAATAGTATAAATCTCTGCACATGCATGTATGTACGGTTATAGATGTCCAGAAATGACTTATGGCAATGCTGTGTCTATGCTCCATTTAAGCATGGCCTTCTGTAAGCTAGTAAAAGACAGTGCGTGAGGTTAATTTACATAGAGCAGCATTCAACCCAGGGGATATCTTGGCCCTAAGAACAACCGAGAGACTCAAACAGCCTATTACAGATCATATCCAGGTCTGGATGTTAAGATATACAAGGAGGGGGATGAGGTCAAGATGACGCCCTGTACACTTGCAATATCTATGTGGCTTTGGCACATTCAATGAGAATACTTCCACCCAATCTATTACAGTCCAACCAGACTATGGAAAATTAACAGAAGCCCTGGCCCTAGTTGCCTCAGATGTAAAGTGGAGAATGGTACCTTCTTTCAGCCTGTCATATCCAACCATAAACTGGCAATAGTCAAGTTGATGGTGGAGTGGGAGAGTCAGAGAGGGACACGGCTATTGGTCACCAAGGGCATGTTAATTGCTAAAACATTGCCCATTATAGGAGATCAGACATGGAACCTTCCCCCTAGCAAATAGACCTGCTGTATAGATTACAGCTCTAAGGCTGAGGAATTTGCATAAAAAGACATTCACTGTCATCAGAATGTCGAAAGTGGACATACACTCTGAAACTAAAATGAGCCTTGAAGAAGTCCAGTTTGGGACGAAACGCGTCGGCTATTGGATTCTAGCTATTGGATTTTATCAACTTGGTGTATCATCTTTTTTCAATAAAGAACAGTGTTTGAAAGAAAACGAAAATACAATGTTTGAGAATTTCTTCGCATCATTGATAATGACTGTTGCCTAATTGACTTTGATTGGATATATAATTTTTGTGTGCGGAATTCCTTTGTCATTTATGTTGTTTTGGGTTTCCAAATAGGGAGTATAGAGGGGTGTACTCTCTGGTTTTCCTGCACCAGTACTACTTTCCCGGAACTTGTTTTGACAGGTGCGGCTGTTTGTTTTGCTTCAACCCTCGGTTCGCTAATCTCTGTACATAAAAAGATAGTAAAGGAGAAGGACACAGTCAGGTTTTTAAAGTTTTCCAGAAATTACCCAAATTGCTTTGCTGCTGAACTTTGAGAGGAAATACATTCCGTTCGATTGCTGCAGCAACAGAGAAGGCACAGTCTCTGTATTTTTTTTAATTGATGTTTAAGAATTTCAAGAACAATTTGGTCACAGTGTTCAAAGGCTGTGGTTGTAAATTGCTCTATCAACAAGGCAGAGAGGTTTGAAGGCGACATGCTCCTTCAGTTGGAGCCAGTGCAGTGTGGCCAAAGGTTGGGAAATGTGGTCGCTTAGTTTCAAACCCAACACTAATCTGGCAGTGTTGGTCTGATTTACCTGCAGTTTCCGGATCAACTAGGGAGATTAAGATACAGTGAGTTACAGTAATCCAGATAGGCAGAAATTCATCCAGATAGGCAGAAACTGAATGAGAAATAACACCTTATGAAAAAGGGAGGACAGATACAACATATGTTTCAGTATACATAGTTGAAAAAGAAAAGATTTAACAGCTGCCTTAATCTGGTCTGTCATTGTCAGAGTCCATTTTAATACCCAAGTTTTTCACACATGTAATTGTGGGTTTAGGTCCCAGGGAAGACGGCCAGTAGGAAACATTCCTGAGAGAGGAGGCTCTTTTAGGGAAAAGAGTTTCCATTTTGTTCTGGTTTAATTTCAGATGATTAAAGCTCGTCCAATTCTCCACTTTGGACAAACTATCAAATAGTTGAGCTACTGCAACATTCACATCACCAGTGATTTTTAGAATGATCTGAGAATAAAAGGAGAAGTCAAAGCCACAAAATTGAATCAGATGAGCCGACAGAGTCATATTCTTGGTTTAGAGCAGAGGGGATAAAATGAATCCTTGGGGGACCCCGCAACTAAAGGTTCTTACAGAGAAGGTAAAAGGAGCAAGCAATACTTGTAATGTTCTCCCAGCAAAAATTGGAGATCCATAACAGTTGTACCAGTGAGGCCCAGTTCTTAATATTTATTTAATAGAACTGGTGGCTCACCATGTCAAAGCCGCAGACATGTCTAATACAATTCAAAGCAAAAAAGAGAGGGGGGACTATGAGCTGATGAAGATCCAGTACCTAGGCTCTGAAAGCAATAATCCAACCAACAAGGATTTCCTATTAGAAAGAAAGGAAGACAAAGTAGTGGACGAGACACGAGGCGGGAATCCTAAGTATTATTTCTTGGCGCCCTTACACATCCCTGGGGATGTCATGCTTCATCTTCGGGCGTTGCTCCTCGTAGAGCCAGCGCTGCAATGCCCTATGGGCCCCACGAAGGGTCACTTTAGCAGAGATCTTTTTTTATCTTGCTGTATGATGAGAGGTGGAAATATGAGGGCGTCCTAAATGTGTTGGGGGTGGAGTGATTATGTATGCAGTAGTGAGGGGGAAAAAAACGGTCTAAGAGATACCAGGTAAAAACTTTTATGTGATGGCTCTCTTGACAGGATTCAAGAAATGTAAATAGTTTGAGGCTACTGTTGAGGCATAATGTACCCAAGTAGCCTCAAGTCTGTGGGTATAGTCAAGTCGGGTGTAGTCAGGTCGACATGTTTTACGCTCTAAGGCCCAAAATAGATCCAGGGCAATTCTTCAGGACCTACTAAAGAAGTCAGGGGGGGGTGGTAACTCTACCCCACACCTAACCGTGATGTGCAGGATAGGTATTCCCCTAAAAGAAAGTACCTGGGGCAGTGATTAAAAAAGATCGTCCAACCCTTTGGATCAGTCAAGTATGCCCCATAGGTCAGAGACAGAGGTTAGCGCTCAGCTGCTAAGTAGATTCTGTGCATGGAGTGAGAGAGACCTACGCTATTATTGTCTGTGCAGCTGCGAAGATCTTCCAGAGCCACCACCACTACCAGTTCTGTGGCCATGGTGGAAATCCGTTTGAGAGGGATGTAGTAATTTATTAACTGTTACAAACACTTTCAAGTGCAAAAGGATGGTTCACTCTAGCAGTTAGCCAAGCAAGGCAGTTGGGAAACTGGTTGATAGTTTGCCACAGTGTCAGGATACAAAGAAGGTTTTTTTCAATAGGGCATGACATAATCAAGCTTCAGAATACTTGAAACACGTCCTGACACTAACAAAGCATTTATTTTGACATTGGAAAGGGAATATTCAAACCATCACAAACTCTTACATAATTTTGCAGGCAGTAAATCGCCGGAGAGCCCGAGGGCTTGCTGCCCTGGACCAGTTCAACAAAACCATTGGTGGTAATGGGAGAAAACAGCTAGCGAGTTAGTGGGTGTTGGAAGTTGAGTTTGAGGAAGGTGAAAAGGGAGCAATGATAAACAGCTCCCTAAGGATAGCATGATTGTAACCATTTTATTTATGAAAAAGTCAGCTGTGCGATTACATTTATCTTCTGACAGAGACGGGATCAGCTATTTTGGTGGGTCTCTCTTATCTTTGATGACTGAAAAGGTAGCTGCTGCCATAGGCAGGGCATTTTGTTAGAATAGAACAAAGCTTTGGCTATTTTATTGCTTGCTTATAAATATAATTTAGTTTGGACCATTCGTTTTTTAGGAGATGGGTCATAGTTGGGTCAGAGAGCCAGCTGCAAGAAAGGTGAGCCAATTTGCTCATGTTCTTTTATAAAGTAGCACTTTGCTCTAAAGTTTCTAGTAATCGAACATCTTAGGAGTTTAGAAGCTTTTGAGGGTCGGAGGACAGAGCTTGCCGGGTAAAGACAAACCAAAGCATAGGTAGAAACGTTCTTCCAATTGCAAGACTTGGAGGATGGAGAAGGACAAAGTGTATTCTTATGTTGATACTGCAGAAAGCTAGAAAAAGGAATGCCATAATAGTCGGACTATAGGCAACCGAAAATCGATTATATGATTGGTAGTACTTAGTAGTGGAGCAGATAATATCAAAGGCATGACCCAACTCAGGAGTAGAAAGAGGACTCAAAGATAAGTCGAATCCAGAAAATACCTCCTTCATATCAGGGCCGAACTGCGGCGTTTCCCTGGGAGGCTGGAATGGTGGGGTGAGGGGGGGGGGGGCGGTTTTGTAGAGGTGGGGGCAAGTTTTGTTACTGGGGGCCGGTCTGACAAAATTGCCTTGGCTGCTTTGGGTTTCCAGTCAGCCTGCTTTAAATGATGTGCCAGTCCAACGTCTGGAGTATCTGAGTATTCAAATCACCTAAAAAATAGTTTGGGCAGTATCGGAAGAGAAATGGGAGCGTGCCGAAGTCACAAAATCAGGAGCCTTCAGTCGCCCCACCCGCGAGGGCGTCGGTCCGCCATTTTAAAAGACCACGAGGCATCGGCAGGGTCACTAATTCTGTGTGAGAAGGTTCCAAGGGTGAGAGAGCACAGAGCAACACAAATCCAACTTTACGCATTTTAAAATGGCAATTAA
The DNA here is from genome assembly GCA_963921515.1 of Calotriton arnoldi. NCBI lineage: Eukaryota > Metazoa > Chordata > Amphibia > Caudata > Salamandridae > Calotriton > Calotriton arnoldi. The sequence continues at coordinate 78,651 of CAWUFW010019633.1, forward strand.
CAAGAAAAGAAAGGCCTCCTTTTTCCGCGAATGATTTGCAGTCGACAGTGTGTAATTAGGTGGAGCAACATCATTAAAACTATTTGTCACGTCCTCACTGAGACCAGTTTCGGTGAGACAGACAATGTCAGAATCAGGGCACAAGTCCTAAAAAAAGAAGTGGGGGGACTAACCTAGTTAATCTGTATGCAAGTGGCATCGCAGTGCATGGAATCACGGCGCGTGACATCACGGCACGTGACATCACAGGAACTGGCATCACAAGAAGTGATATCAGATCTTAAGCCCTCACATATATGCTTAGCAGGTCTATCATGAGTACATTTGAGCACATTTCGAGTATACTTGCAAACCCTCCTGATTTAGGCAGAAGATTCACACTTTTGTAGGCTACATATAAAACAATGTTACCTTTTGTCAGCGTTAAGCTTTCTATAGCCATAGTGCTTTAAAAGAAATAGTGATATTTAAATCATTACAACGCCTCCTCAAGGGTAATAAGCGTATATAAATGCAATTTATTTTGTGAATACTGGGAAAGATCAACACATCTGACTTCTAACAGTGCATGCATATCTCCTAAACAGAGCCTGAACAAAGTGAAAAGCTGCCTCTCTTAAGTAAGTGTGAAGTGCTAACAATGTGTGAGCCTTTGTTTCTCCTCTGCTGCATTTGCATCAGGTGTGAGGCTCCTGACTGCTGCCAGCCAGGAGACTCCAACAAAAGGAGGCTTGATGACCCCTGAGAATCGGCCTTTGTTATGGCCGAGTATCCCAGCAGGAGTCAGAAATAAGAGAGCCCCGTCCCCGCCTGCACGTTGTTGTGATCGAAAGCAGACAACAACGTGCAGGCGCTGCTGAATGTGTCCCGGTGTTTGGAAATTACACCGGGACGAATTCAGCATCTTTTTTAGAGGGGCCCACATAGCTGCCAAGGTTTCGGATTGCTATGTGTGACATCTTCTTAATTTCAGTGTAATTATGAGTGACATTTCAAGGACTATGAGTGACACTTTCTCGCGAGCAAACTCAAGCAGTGAAGATGAGGGAAACATAAATATCAGAAATTAAACCCATGTGAGCAACAAGGAACTCTAATTCGAGTCCCATCATAAGCCACAACCTGTATTACTGAGCTGTGCGCCCCGGTCCTGCATGCTGCCCACTACCTGCCAAGCCCTGCTGATGCCACCATCACACCAGTAGCAGCCTGTCACACAGAGCTACACGACAGGCTCTTCTGACTCAGTGATGCTTGGCGCGCTGAGAAGTTACGTAGGCAAGCACCACAGTGGCTCTCACAGTCACCTGACCCAAAACGAGTTAGTGCGAGCGACTACTAACACAGCTTACTGTCAGTAGAAGACAGACTGCTGTGTGATGTACAGTTCGCAGCTGTAACAGGGCAGACTGGGCAGCTCAGAAGATGATCATGACTGTGGCACAAGAAAAACAAGCATTGGCATAGCCAATAGGTCTGCCGTTGGGACCTTATAAGTGTTTAGCCATGCAACAGTTGATGTTGTTGCACCAAGGATATTGTGCTGCATAACTAAATACTTATAAGGTCCCAAAAGCGAGACCTATTGGCTATGCCAATGCTTGTTTACAAGGTGATTTTAAGCCAAGCTAAGTGGCTTAACGTTGCTTTGTAAATACGGAGGATATCACCAAAAGAACGTCCCTAAAAGTGACATTCTGTTGGCGATACCCCCCTTGTAAATATGCCACTTGGTGTTAATTAATTGTATTGCTGGGTTAGTACCCTATGCCTGCTAGGAATTCACAAAAGGCATCTTTGCACGTGTAAACGGGGTTGGCACTGAATATATTCCCGCCACGAGTGTGAAGAAATGTGCTGTGGTAACTATCTTTAAGGGATGGGGATGGGGACAGAAGAAGGTGTGGTTTGCCTTGTGAGTTTTATGTTTGAAGGCATTCACAAACTTCAGTCCGACTATTTTGAGATCGGGAAATGGTCGGAGTAACGGGCTGGAGTAACCCCTTCCAGAAATGGGGAGGGAATGGATCAAACTTGGAGGCGTTGCAGAGAGGAGGATTTCCTGCAGAAAAAAAGTAAAGTAAAATATGTACTTTTGCACATTGGGCATCATTTCCCCAGTGCTGAAGTTTTTTTTTTTATTATGTCTTTATTCGTTTTTCTAATGTATGCATGATCCGCCACAAATACAATTACACAAGATAGAACAACATAGCACAGTGTCTCCGCTTGTCATTACAAATGTATAACAATGTAAGAGTTTAGTACCGGAGTCATGCGGTATGCAATTTCTCGGTCATATATGCATTAGTGATCACAACTTAGGGCGTGGGCTGCGCACGTTTACAATATTACTTGATATATCCGTTATAACGTCAGAAACAATACTCAACATATTAATAAAAGTAAAAAATTGGGGGAAGAGCGTTAAGCGAAATCTCTACCTCATTATAACTTTCGTTCCACCCCTGTCACTGCATGCCCCATTCACTCAGCCCGTTGCAGGGGGATTTCAGAATGACACGGGGTCACAATCACAGTGTGTGTTTACCTTAGTTGCACCAGAGGTGTCATTAGCATATTCGGGTATCATGGCGGTTGAGTATATTGCGTGGGGGAAATGTTTAGGGGGCCTACCTGGAGCTGGCCGCCGCAATGTCTGCTCAGACTACCGGCCTGCGGCAACACCAGCTGGGCATGATTGAGGCTGAGCTAATTAGGCTGCACAGTGGGGTGTTCTCTGGGGACTGGCGAGTGAGGAACCATTTCAGCGACCGCCGATGCCGTTCCTGGTTCACTCAGCCTCCGGGGGATCACAGAGATCCAGTCGCAGGATTCATTACCGCAGGGCAGCCGAAAACGTTATTCTTTCAAACATATTCTTTTAACTTGCCGCCCACAGTCCTGAGCCACGAGGAATTAACTATCTCTCTATGCTGGCCGCCGCAGGGAGCAGTGTGTTTCAGCCGCTGCAATGTACTGCAGCACTGCCTGGGCCCGACTGTTTCGGTCATGGATTTAATCATTAGGGCGGCCACGTGAGGTCACATCCGGGATTTAATGGACACGCCCTGGCGCCCTGGTGTAATCTGCAGAGTGTGGGCTGTGTCAGTCAGTGACTGACAGCCTGCCACGTCGCCCGGCGCAGTGAGGCCGCAAATTGTTACATTGTAGCACTGCAGCAGAGCACTCTGACTCAGCCAGAGCTGAGGAGTATAATTACATGATCCTTAACTGTTATGAGCCAGAGCTGCCTGCTGGCAGCAAGTCTGCTGGGAGCAGCACAGCAGAGCCGGCGCGCTAGCACCCAATTCAGTGACATTAAAATGCGTGACAAAGCATTTCAGTGCGGTGATGCGGAACACCACACTGAAATGCGTGAGTGTCACACGTGATGCGTGATACTTGGCAGGACTGGGCCCAACTTCTTGGCAGGGTGGACGGCTTCCACCCTGTGAAAGAAGTGGGGGGACGCCGTCCACCCGCGTGGTCCCCCGACTCGTGCCCTGGTCAGAATTGTGATTTATCACTGTGTTTTTTATAGCTACGCAAGTTCTTTGGTGCTGATCAAGCGTTTATCAGTAAACCAGCTAAAAAAATATTTTGCTACGAATCTAAGAATGAAAATGGAAATAAAGTAGGCATTTTCTCACTAGGCAGTTTAGATGCTTTGAAGACCTTACTTATCCATACATCCAGAACATGACAAGCAGAGAAAAATTCAGGAGAGTTTCACAGCCACATGATATTAAACCCAAGCACTTACCATCACTTGGAGAAGGAAAACAGAGGCATGTCTGGGGCACTGGCTGCAGGAAGGTTTGCCTTTTTTTGTCTTTTACCGCAAAAAGGGAATTGTTTGCCAAATGAGCTATGAGTACGTGAAAAATGTGATTGACTACCGAACAGAGCACAGAATCTGAAATGTGATGTTATGGTCTCCTCAGGGCTGGCTGTAGCGCTGGTGGCAACCAGTGTGACACTACTTTTTTGTCCCCCCGAATGACCTCCTCCTCGGATTCCCTCATGACCACCGGGCAAAAGTGCCCCTCATCTCTCCCGCCCAGTCATAAGTTACTGCTAAACACAGCACCCCCCTGAGGTCAGCGCCCCTCCACAGGTCAGCTCCCAGTGCGGCCGCACCGGTCGCACTGCCCTAAAGCCGGCCCTGTCTGCACCAACAGTATAACTATAGTAATGTTCATTAGTCATTTGTCTGCATTCTGTTGGTGATCTGTGGCTTATGTCCTTCTTGGAACAGTTTATATTGTTACTTAGATTCAAAAAAATATCGAGTAAAATGCTCAAGTCTGATATAATTAAACAATGTGTAGCTTATCCACTTCCATTTCTTCCCATGGTTTTAAAGATTGCCAACCACATGCGTTTATAGCGGTTGTTTGTCAGAATACCATGATTCAAATATTAATCTTCAAAAATATTGCGTCCATGATGTCAGCTTCCAACATAGTCTGGAAGAAGGAATATATAGGGAGGGAAGTATAGATTGTCTGTTCTTAACTCCCCCACTTACATTTACATTATGCTTGTAGTCTATAGTGTGGATATTATATCTTTGCAGGTGTATATTTGAACCACAATGTAGTGGTATAACATCTTTCAGTAGCTTAAAAGTACGGGGCAATCATCTGCTTATCTGGGGGCCGACTTTCTACAGCAACACTTCTAATTTTTTTATTTTGTTATGAATTCTCTTTCTTATCATGGGCTTGTGCATGTTTCCCGCTCCAAGCTTCATCACAGTGGTCGATTATTCCTTTGTAGATATCTTGCGTCTACTATTATATTGAACATTATTGATTTGCATGCCGTTTTTGCCTGAGTTAGTAATGTGCACATATCAGTGATTTATACTTGTTAGAGTTTTGAATTTTCAATGTGTGCTTTTTTCTCTTGTAGTGGAATCGTACTTCAGATGGTGCGTGGACAATGACCTGTTGCGGAAGCATCACCTAATCTGCCCAGAAGATTATCTTACTGATAGAGGACCAGTTTTCAAAGCCCCAGAAGGTAAGTTTTATTTATTTTGCCTTCCCAAAGACCCTGATTCTCAGTAAGCCAGGATAGAGTGAGATATTTACAGCACCCGATAACTGTAATACCCTATATCTTATATTATGAATTGACATGGAAAAGTATGTGTAAAAATAGTTGCTTTCCACACCTATTATATCCTGGATTCAGAGGTTAGACCTGCCGAAATTTACAAGAGGAAAACTGTAGGTGGAGCAGTAATTACCTCATTACTCATTATTATGATCCTTGCACAAACACTTGTTTGCACAGGGATTGAAATTTAGCCTTATACTTGAAATGAGGGCCTAAGACAGTAAACCCTAATGGCCCCAGTGAAGTATATGATAAACATTTTCCAAATTGCAATAATGTGCCCCTAAATGAAGATCACTGCACACACATGAAGTATGCAAAACTAATAAAGGAAGCACTTGTGTTTTTGTGATCAACGCTAAATGTGAGACTGCCATCGTGGACAGTATCATAGAAAGGGGTTTGGTTCTATCAAGTAGAACCAGATAGACAGCAGGTGCTACCCGGCTCTCTGTCACCGCTGGCAGTGACTAGCCTAGTGAGGGGTAGCAACAGAATTTCGACCTGGGAGTAAATAATCTCATTTATGTGACTCCGAGGAGGTTTCTACTGGGTGCCACGCTGTTGTGCACTTTGTTGTAGATGAGTGTGATTATCTTGTGGAGATGCTATAATGCGCGAGATGGCCACTGTACTTGGAATGAAGGCCATCATGGCAGAAGGAGAAAAGTAGTAGTAACAAAAACTCCTAGGCAATGTCAATAAAGCAAACAGTATACACAGTATCTATAACATTAAGAAAACCAAGGAAGACAGAAAAAATATGTTCAAAGTTGTTACCATTTTAATAATTTCTTCTCATATTGTCTAAACAAATGCTATTTATACAAAACATTTAAAAAATGAAACACAATATGTAACACATCACTTTCAATCAATAAATATAAATGAAGGGTTAAAAAGTGGCAATATCTTTATTAACTCGACGCGCGTTTCGGCGTATACAACGCCTTCTTCAGGAAAGCCACACAATTATAGATCCTGTTTCAAATTAGTTCCTAGTGATTAAAACCTGCAACTCCATAGTTAGTGGATGTTCTTGATTCTAATAAATGGCTGGTTATCAAACAAGCCTTATATTTAAAAAGCGACTTGGTCCCGCTAAATGTTAAAATCAGGACTTTCTCCATGGAGTCAAATATTTTCCCTACAGTGTAAAAAAGAATAACATTTCTATGCTCTTCTCACGGTGCATGATTATACTCTATATACAATTCCAGGAAATGGGAATAGGCAGCCAAGGTATAAGTAAATGACAGGTGCAATAGTACAAGGAAGAGCAAGGAAATAGGAATAAGAACTAAATACAAGTTTATTCCATATACATACAAAGAAATGGTTTAGCAAATTACACTATGTACAGTGTTTTTGTTGTTACAAAACACAAAGGTGGTCCCTTGCTCAGTTCTACCCCAGAAATGCACTTCTTCCCAGATACTTAAGCCTGTTGGTGTGCATTGGAGGAGCACATAGATGTAATAATAATAATAATAATACAAATAATGGGATTTGTAAAGTGCATGACTAACTCCTAACGGAGTGTCCCAGCGCTAAATATCATCGCTTTGTACATGATTGCATAAATTCCTGGGTGTTGATGACAGTAGGCAGGTCTGGCTATCTTGAGCGCCTGTGCTGAACAAGAAAGAAGAATGGTTAGTAGGGCTGCACTGTTTTTGCAGGTGGATGATGAAGCAGCCTGCATCCCAGCTGCTGAAGAAGAGGTTGTGTGGTTGACTGTGGTGATAAAGCCTGGCTGGCAACCACTCAGAATATCTTGTAAGAGACTACTTGCAGGGCTTTGACTGGTAAGACCAACAGGTGAAAAAGCAGTAATAGTGATTGTATGTAAGAATATCATGTGCAAAAGTACTGTACTGGAAAAATATTGTAGCAATAACATCATTGTTAGACCTGACAGCCTTAGGGCTTAATTATGAGTCTGGCGGTCCACGGACCGCCAGACTCGTGGGGGCGTAGTGGTGGCAGCCTCCCGACCGCCCTATTAAAAATAGGGCGGTCGGACAGCCATTGCCCCGCTGAAGTCGCCAGGGAACCCCCGTTCCCTGGCAGTGTTGCGGCAGTCAGGAGGTATCAATATGCTTGACGGGACCGCCGCGGACCCGCCAAGTATATTAGGAGTTTTCTCTCCGCCATGGTTTTCATGACGGTTCCTCCTTTGGCAGAGAAGAAATAATTGTGCCTCTAGGCCCTGGGGTGCATGCAGGGGGACACAACATGTGCCCCCCTGTGTGTATGCACCCCAGTTCCTGCACGGCATGGACTTTTCATTCCATGCCTTGCAGAAACTGTTTTTGGCGTTCCCATTGCGGTGCCCATTTTTAGGGGCACCGATGTGGGATGCCAAAAAAAAGCCTGCCAGACAGGAAGAAACTCCTAATCTGGCGGGCGGCCCGACCACAGCTTTGGCGGTGCGGCGGCGGGGCGGACCTGGCGCTGCACCGTCAAAGTCGTAATCAGGCCCTTAGAGTGTTCTTCCCCAAACATTTTGCCTGTTGTCCTCCGGTTTTGCTGAATTTTTTTTGTTGGCCTTAGGACTTCGAGCACTTTACCACTGCCAAGCAGTGCTAAAGTGCATGGTCTTCTCCACTAAGACATGGTTTGATTGACTTATCCAGTGCAGCTACTGTGCCTAGGGCCTGTAAATTAAATGCTACTAGTGAACCTGAAGCACTGATTGTGCCACCCACACAAGTAGCACTTTAAACATGTCTCAGGCCTGCCATTGCAGGGCCTGTGTGTACAGTTTACAGTGCCATGTCGACTTGGCATTTAAAAAACCCTTTGCCAACTCCCCTTTTATTAAATATAAGTCACCCCTAAGGTAGGCCCTAGGTAGCCCATAGGGAAAGGTGCTGTGTAATCAAAAGGTAGGATATGCACTTTTAAGTTTGGCATGTCCTGGTAGTGAAAAACACCCAGATTGGTTTTTTACTACTGTGAGGCCTACCCCTCTTATAGGTTAACATTGGGAATTCCGTATTACATCTATAAGCTGTAAATTCCTGATTGAAAATTGTGTCATGTTTCATATCATTGGAATGTTAATGATAAATCCTCTTTGCTGATAAAGATGAATTTATCACTACCCTTTTAAAAATGACACTTTTAGAAAGATATATTAAGGAATCTATTTAGATTAAACTGAACCAATGTTTTCAAGATGACCCTTAATGATATCCACAATAAATGAAAAGCATAGTCGTCAATAGGCATTCAAAAAAAGAATAATTCAGTACAAAAATCAATACAGACCGGGTGTATTATTCAAATCAATTGTATTTGAAAGATGAAAATTGTGAAAGAGGTTACAAGAGGCAGAGGTGCTTCAAGGGTAAAGATGACAGGAACAACTAGTTATTCATATTAACATTTCACTTATCATCTGTACTCAAAAGCCCATTTCATATATATCAGCAACATTGGGGATTGTATATCACTACTGGGTCGTGCAGCAATTTATCAAATGATGGCGCTGCCTCGCTTTTTACACGTCATGCAAAACAACACCATTTGTAATCCCTCAAACGTTTTTTCGGGCTATTGAAAGTGAGGTTTGGGATTTACTATGGGATGAAAATCCCCCACGAATTGCCGCACAGAAATTGATAAGGGGTGGTTTGATGGGGGCATAGCACTGCCACATATCGAAAGATACTATTGGGTGGCTCAGTTGACAGTAATCAATCAGTGGGTTCATCGACCGCACAATGAACCAGCCTACAGGATGGATAGGTTTTTGATGGGGAGGGTATACAAGAGCCCTATATACTAAACCTAGAGCCAATGGCTTTACTCGACCCACCGCACACACGACTACCCAATGGCATAAAGTAAACAAACGGTTGGAGTGGCATGGCATTTTGACTCAAAGCACCCCGCTCTGGGACAGTGAGAAGCTAGGCAGGCTTCACACTTGCAAAGGTTTAAACAAGTGGGACCTCATTGGAATCTCGACAGTGGGAGACATGTGGATAAGGGGGGGGGGGTGATTCCCTTCGCAGACTTACAGACGAAGTTTACATTGGCCCCAACTGAAGCCTTCAGGTACCTACAAGTTAGACATAACCTAATGGCAGCCGTCCCCTCAGGAAGCAGTTCCCCTGAGGCCTCACCATTAGAAGATAGGCTTCTCACAGACTTTATGGAATGTAAAGCAATCTCTCTGACCTATTGAAAGCTCCTACATAACTCCTCTGATCCCCTTAAGAAACTCTGGGGGCATTGGCAATGTGATTTGTGCAATCTGGGTGGCGAGAACTGGCAGGAAGCCCTTGGATCCCCTAGAGAAGTAGCCATTTCAGCGAGATTAAGGGTTATTCAACTTAAAATCCTACATATGGCCTACCTCCCTAAAGCCACAATGGTCAAAATAGGTAGAGAAGTCTCCATATACTGCCAGTGATCATGTGGACAGGAAGGTACGTTCTACCATCTATTATGGGAATGTCCGAAGATCCTGCAGTATTGGAGAGAAGTGGTGAACATGATGGCCAGGGTATGCAGAGGAGACATAGAATTAGAGCCGAAACTGTGTCTCCTCAACATCTGTGACGGGGCTTATCTAAGCCGGAAAGACCAAATTTGGGCAACATTGGGTATGATAATAGCAAAACGTAATATAGCTAGACAATGGGGAGCCCAAGCCACACCAACACTCCGACATTGGGGTAAAGACATGGGGGCACATGCATCAAGCTAGGCAATTGTGATTCCTTAATAGCGATTATTAAGGAATCGCTATTAAGGAATCACAATTGCCTATGCTGTAGGTTTTGCAAAAATATTTGCGATTCCTACAAATTCCTTAATTGCGAATCGCAAATTGCGATTCGCAATTAAGCAATGCCTTTCCATTCATTTCTATGGGCCTAGAGGCCCATAGGAATGAATGGGAAGCCATTCGCAATTTGCGAGTACCAAATAGGTACTCGCAAATTGCGAATGCAATTTGAAGAGTGCTGGGGGCCTTAAAGGCCACCCTGCTGCACCACCAAATTTGGCATCTGGGCTCATGTGGCGCACACATATGCCGTAAGGGCATATGTGTGCGCCACATGGCACTTTGAAAAATGCACTTTTGTGCATTTTTCAAAGTTTTTGCAAATTACCATCAAGTTCAGATTAATGGTAATTTGCGACCCCTATTAGTGAAATCGCTATGTTTTTCAGTTTAGTGCATTGCATTTAAGGAATAGCAATTTGCGATTCCTTAAATGCAATCGCATTTAAGTAATCGCAATATTGCGATTCCTTAAATTGCGATTTTTGCATTTGGGATGATGCATCCCAAATGCAAAAATACAGGTCGCAAAGGGGCAGATTCTGCGAATCTGCCCGTTTGCGACCCGATTTTCGGATGATGCATGTGCCTGATGGACTCCTGCATGGTCACGGAATGGGCGGTATACAACAGCAGAGGTTGCCCAGGGAAGTGTGACCAGATTTGGGAAAAGTGGAATACCCACAGGGGGGGAATATGCACCAGCCCCTCTGCGAGGCTGACAGAGGCAGTAATGAGGCGTAACAACAATAGGAATTTGGGTGAGGATATACTGGAGACGGAGTGACAAGATGAGCAATTGTTTTACACTGTATTGCGAATTTAAAGTGAAATGTATAAATGCTGTATTCAACCAAACAAGTTACTTACAAATAAAAAGATAATATAACAAAAAAAACATTGGGGACTGTCCTAAACATAGGAACAAAGTGACCTGAATTCAATTTTAACATGTTCTGAAGGAAAATGGGTTAGAGCGTCGACGTTTCGGTCTCTGTTGAGATGAAACTATGAGACATCATCAGGACCAGATCTTATAGAAGATCCATAAACCTCTCTGAAAATTAAACAAAATGTATAACGATAAGCTATAACAATAAGCATGATAAATACACCCGGAAGAAGTGAAAATAAGGAAAATAAAGCTGGAGTATCCGAGAAGAGACCAAAGGATGTCTAAAGAGAAAATATATCAGGTGTACATAGAAGAGGACCACTTAAAAGATTCACCAGTGTGTAATTAAAAGGTTTGATGAAGGTATAAAAGCACTTACGAATAAAATCGTCAGGAAAAGAACATGGAAATGAGAAGCAGTTCAATTGCAAAACTGAAAACGCCTGGATTGTAAAAATATATAGGGATTATATGTTAAAATTGAAAAATATAACAGTCCCCCGCTCCCGCACCGCCAAAGTCATAATTAGACCGCCTGCCAGATTCTGACTCGAATCCAGGTTGGATGGTACTGACGTGGCTGGCCCACGGCGGTGCCTGTTTAAAGGCTCATAGGGGAGCCGTAACAGGCACCGCAATGGGAACGCCATTGCAGGTTCCTGCAGGACATGGACTGTTAAGTCCATGGCCTGCAGGACCTGGGGGTGCATGCAGACAGGGGGGCACACCATGTGCTCCCCTGCATGCGTCCCCTGGCGCAGAGGCAACAGGAGGCCCTTTGTTTCCTCTCCACCACACTTTTCATGACGGGCTCGCTGCCATGAAAACCGTGGCGGAGTGGAAACTCGTAATATGCTTGGCAGGGCCGCAGCGGCCCCATCAATCATATTGCGGCCTCAAGACCACCACAACACCGGCAGGGATCTCTGATCCCTGGCAGTTGTGGTGGGTCCAGTGCAGTCCGACCGCCCCAGTCGTAATGGGGCGGTCGGATCGGCGGTGTGAGTACCGCCACTCTATGACCACCATCGTCATAATACGTCCCTTTTTCTACAAATACAAAATACAAGAAATGTGAAAGAAATGAAGTTAAATACCACACTTTGTAATATGGTGCTAAATACCACTAAGGCCATTTCGGTAATCTCGTCAAGGGGTACGTTTTGTCACTTTATTTTTCTTTACATAGTCATCTTCTGGGATTAGGGGATCACGTGTAAAAAAAAAATAAGTATTGTGAGCATGAGTGTACATTGGAATGTTTTGCTTCGTAAAATATCTGTTATAGATAACCGAAATAAACTGGTTTGGATTATCCTTACTGCAATTTAGATGAAAAACGTCGATATTTTTTAGTTTTCAGTTCGATTTTTATTTAATATAGTAATTTATCCCTACTCTTTTATTGTGACAGCAAATTCAAAGGCAAATCTTTTCAAAGAGACCTTCAGCTTTCACCAGCATATTTCTGAAAGCCCAGTGGATGACGGATATACAGATGCTTCAACTACTGACGAAGGTGCAGAGCAGTTTTTAAAAACATCTACTGCTCGGTTAACCTCCCCTCCAGTGCAAGAGTCCAGCAAACAACTCAAGAAATCAAAATGGGTGCACCTACCTGTAAGTATACTACAATCCTGTCCACTTCAGCTCTATTGAATTAGAAGAGGTAGAGAGAGGTGCCTGTATATAACTGATCAAAGGTGTCAACCTCTATTTTTGATACTATTTTGTAAAATGTGGTCACGTGGTCAAGCTGCTGACTTTTGGACCTGGACACTTGGATTCTTAACCAGGAGACTGGGTTGTACAGAATGTGTCTAGAGGGAGACATCTTCTCCTCACACCAATATCTTATCGGTGTATTGCTTGACATCTGAATGCACCCAACTTCACCACACACATCGAGGTGTCTGACACTTCCGTACTGGTTCCCCTCCTAAGACACCTAGAGGTGAGTCAGTTCTCAGTATGCACAATAGAAGATACAAGTTTTCGACTGCTCATTGGTGGATGGTTTTTCTTGAGGTTTTTTCCTCATCTTAATTGAAATGAATTGATATAATCATTCTCAAGTGTTGTCACTGTAACTGCTGAAATTCTTTGTGAAATTGAATTTCATGATACAGCCTTTTTGGCCATCAATGTTAATGAAATGAAAAATGAAATGAAATTCGTACTTGTAAAGCGCACTGCTGCCCCCAACAGAGGCGTCCTGGCGCTATACGCATACCGCTGTGGAACCCTTCCTGGCTATTCCCTGTGAGATGTCCACTCCTGGGCACCCCCAAGGTGAAGCCAGGCATCCCAGCGCTGGTGGGGCCGTTGTGGAGATTAAGCAAGCTATTGCCCAGAGTTGCAGAGTGGGACCCATGATTAGAATAGGCACCGAGGCGAGAATTATCAGGTCCGAGGAAATTGAGCCCAAGACCCGCCGAGGCAGGAATTGAACCCTGGTCCCAGGCCAGATCTCTGCATCAGGGTCTGCCGCTCTAACCATTGAGCCACACTTCTCCACAAATGTAGCTAACGTGTCATACAGGCTGATTACTTTACATATTGGGCATTGACTGCGAAACACTATCCAAGCCAAGCTTAGAGAGCCCTCCCTTCTGGAAACTCTTGCCATTTTTGAAAGATGTGATTTCAGTGTCTTGGCTTATGCTCTTGTTGTTGACCTTAAATCAATACTTAACTTTGCCTTGATTGTATAATGAAGTCAGTATGGCTGATTCAGATTTCCAAGAGGCCATTTGATTTTCATTGAGTGCTATAAAAAGGGTGGCCTCATTTCCATCTAATTTAATAAAGATTTGTGTTTCTTATAGAAATATTAAAAACAATTAAAAATGCATTTAACAGAACAAAACTTGCTCATTAACCTTAGATGGTGCCAACTGTGACATGTTAGAGATATTATTTATCTCCAGTGACCCTCCCATGCCACCAGATATGTTACCCGAATGCTAAAGCAAAGCCAGTAAGAATGTTTACTCCAGTTTCTATGTATGTGTGAATCTGTGATCTTGGTGTCGATGCAGTTATGCACAGAGCACTTAAGGCGTTTTCCCATGTTATTTCCATTGTAATAGAAATTAGGATCTGCTAAGAAGCCATCATGGAAAGATGAAATGCCTATGGAGGAACGAGAAGAAACCCGCGCAGATCTTGCTCGTCTCGAAAATCGACACAACTTCCTTAAGAATCCTCGCTTCTTCCCACCCAACACTTTACATGGCGGGAGGTCACTCATTGCGCCAATTAAGAAAACAGAAAAAATGGTTGCTGGTAGAAAAAGAGTGCTGGAAGAAAGGTATGTCATACTTGTGCTGATAAAGGGAAATTCCAGAATGTCATGCCATTTTTCTTGTGTCTAAGCAAAGTTCAAATGTGAAAAAGGATGAATTTGCAGCAGAAGGAACTTGACATGGATCGATAAGGAAAAAGTGAAAACCTAAATTTGAAATGTGATGAATAGTTGTGTTCGTAAGTGATAGCAATAAGCTTGTGGAGTCATGGGCAGGAAAGGTTAGAAGATAACGCTGTGTCATCAAGGAGACTAGATTTCAGTTCATGTTGCCTTTTACAAACCACTGTAATTTTAAACCTTAATCGAATTTATGTGAACCAGAGCTAGAATTTCCAGAATGCAGTGGAGGTGGGGTAAAATGGCATGTTGGGATGAAAATATATTGATCAAGGACTGTTATACCGCTATATGTTTTAATTTCTCTGCCCACCACCCACACATTCAGTAGTTAATCTTTATACTTGACTGTTCAAATTCCTTTTCTGTGGTGCTTTTTGGTCACCCTGCTGGTTGTCCAAATAGAGTTGTTTTTGAAAAGGAGACATCATTCCCAGGAACAGTGCAGGAATTTGCCACATTCTAGCCAATAAAGTATTTTCACTTTAATTGCTCTACATCACCTAAGAAAAATGTAATTGTCCAGCCATTTCGTGTGGTTTGACAGCACCTGGTCTTGGCAGTAAAAGGCAGCATTCTTATCCTGCCTTGTGCAATGGCTGACCCTGCCCATTCCTCTTCCTTAAGACACCTTCACTGACTTCCATTCAGAGCCACAGTGAAATTCAAAGCCCTCTGGTTTAAATTCAAGTGCTTGTCAGTGAACCCCTTCCTTGCTTTTGACGCAACATTTATCCTTATAGACCTCGTAGACACCTTCTGTCCATAATCAGCCTCCTGCTCACTGTTCTTAGCTCCAAATTCGATCACTATTTAGTAGTGCTGTCACATAAACTTTGAAATCAGCTTGCTTCAAGGCCCATCTCTTCACTCCTCTCCTTTGAAAGGCCTTAGGAAACCTTCCATGGAAGGACTTAGGAAACCTTCCTCTTCCCAGAACTTGCAGTGAGACTTAGGTTACTTCACGCGCCTCCTTCTAGAGACTAGGTCACCATTTGTCTGACTCAAGACAACACAGAGCCTCCTACAGCACTGAGTCGGCCTTGGTGGAAGTCTCAGAAGCTATTCGGGAGTGTCTGGATGCGGGCGGTAGGGCAGCTCTCATCTTATTGGACCTCTCGGCAGCATTTGATACTGTTCCCCATTCTCTGCTACTCACCCGCCTCGCGGACTTGGGGATCTCAGGTGAGCTGGCTGAAATCCTTTCTGGAGGGGCGCACCCAACAGGTCTGGCTCCCCCTGTTTTCCTCCTCAGCCCGGGAGGTATCTACTGGAGTGCCCCAGGGGGTCCTCTTTGAGCCCCCTTCTTTTTAATCTTTATGTCACCCCCCTGATCCACTTGGCTGAAAAGTTGGGAGCCAAAATCATAGCCTATGCTGATGATACTCAGCTCCTGTTTACCGGGGAAAAGAAATCAGAGGGCTCCACGTCCCCAGCCAGAAACTGTCTGTCAGCAGTTTTTCGCTGGCTTTCCTCAGCACAGCTTAAATGTAACGAGGATAAATCTGAAATTCTCCTCTTTGGGCACTTTGCCCCCGAGTTCAGAGGAACTCTATGGCCAGTGGAATTCCCCATGCCTGCCTCAACGGGGCAACCCGCTAAGAATCTTGGAGTCTGGTTCGAGGAGAATCTCTCCTTCACCACCCAGATTAAGAAGTTAGCAGGGAATTGCTTTGGGATACTCAAAACCCTTAGGAAATTTCTCCCGCTTCTCCCTAGAGCATCTAAGGAGACTGTGACTCGAGCTCTGATACTCTCTCGGATCGACTACGCGAACGCTCTGTATGTCGGCCTGCCGGGCTACCTCCTCAACAAACTACAGGTGTCCAAAATGCTGCCGCGAGACTTGTTTTTAACACCCCGTTGAGATGCAGCGCCAGACAACATTTGTGTTCCCTTCATTGGCTACCCGTGGCCGAACGAGTCAAGTTTAAAGCTCTGACCTTGGCCCACCGTGCTCTGTATGCCTGCGGCCCCACCTACTTGCGGAAGCGCTTCTTGTTCTACACCCCCACCAGATCTCTCCGCTCATCTTCCCAGCTTTTGGCCCACACCCCCCGCTTCCGACTCACAAGAATGGGGGGCAGTTCACTTGCAGTCAGAGCTACCACCGCTTGGAACTCACTTCCTCTGGCCCTTCGCAGCATCCAAGACTTTCGTCTTTTAAAAAAAAAATTGAAGACTCATCTATTCGTCTAACCTGGCCTGTGGTGCAGCGGCCAGGGCAGCTGACTTCGGACCACAGGGCTCACGGTTCGATCCCCGGCTCCGGCGGCAGCTCTGCTCAGCACCATGTGACTCTGGGCAATAGCTCACTTAATTTCCACGACGGCCCCCAGCGCCTTGAGACCCGTAAGGGTGAGTAGTTCGCGCTTTACAAATACGGATTTACATTTTTACATTTACTTATCCCTCTCTCGGCTCACGCCGGGACACTCCCTGGAGTATCTGTGCGCGTTATAAGCTCAAATAACATAACATAACATAACTCAACAGAACATCCCCAGTGAAAAATGTCAGACCCTGTACTCTGTTTAAACATGCATGAATTCCTTATCATAGACCACTTCCATGCCTTGTTTAGAAACAAAACCAGCATGGACATTCTATTTCACCTAGCAGACCTTCAAGCATCAACAGGCACTCTTTTCAGTCACCTCTTAGTCTTAAATATCTCTAATCTTGATTTAGTTCCAGACTGCCCATTTGCATGGGCACCTATGACTACCCTAAATATATTATTGATTTTCATATTCAATGCAACATGACAACCCACACAAATAAAGAAAATCTGGAAGAATTTAACTTCATATTTAATTCCTTTCTAGCATTAAAAAATTCAAGGCCACTTAACATCATCTGTCTGCTACCTTACCCCGATGGCCAATTAGGAATTTGCCCAATTTACTGCCAAACTGCGGACCCCTGTCCATAGAGCATTCAGGGGCCTCCGATAATCAACAACTTCTCCACAAAAAGAGCCAGGAAGCTACTTTAGCTTACCATCCGAGATTTTAAAGATTTTACAATCCCAACTGTCCTGTCCACACTCCTTCAGTTCCTTGGCACATGCAGTGGTATAAAAACTACAAGGCAGTCCAACATGATTATTTCATTCCAAATCATTTAACAATGCCTTAAATATGACCAACTCATTCCTTGTGATTAGTTGAGCAGTGAGTGCCAATACCAGGGCAACAACCCCTCTGGCCCTCTAAGAGACGCTCACATACTAACTACGCTAATTAATTGTTCAAATTTATTTTGCTTTGCAATTCCTGAGTCCACTTCATGTGACTTGATGAAACTCTGTTGGCAGACATTATTCAAAGGGAAATTAAGAAAACTTCTCACGCATATGGCAACTGTAATTTACCAGGTTAGTCCCGCTGAAAGAGTTACTTTCTCATAGCCGGGATGAAGAGTTCTGTTTGCAATGAAAGAAGCCGCAAGGAACAGGGAAAACATCGTGCATAGTCATCCAGGTAGCATGAAGAGAAGGCTGGGCATCGCGGACTGTCGCTGTAGCACGTACATCCTGTTGGGCGTCGCGGAAAGTCCTTGCTGGAGCTGCACATTAACGGTCACAGCAGGCTGTCAATGCTGTAGCACAAACTGCAGGTCTTGTGTTGCTGGTCGTCACTGGCGGTCGCTGTAGCGTGAAGAGTCAAGTCCACCAGGGCTTCGTATTGACGGTTGTCATGGGTGGTCGCTGTAGCGCGAAGAAACCAGGTCAACCAGAGCTTCCTGTTGACGGTCATCATGGGCAGCAAGATCTCTGTGTGAATGAGCCTGTTCCAGGTCAGGCAGAGTCCAGAACTACAAGATATTTCCTTTTCTCAAAAGGCGCTTAGCTGATTCCAGCCAGGGGCCCAGGATCTGGGGAGGCACCACTTGGGGTTCAGGAACTCACTCCAGCAGAGGCCAGCAGGGGTCAAGCAGGACCAGTTGCAGGTCCAGGCAGGTCCAATACAGCAGGGCAGCTGAGCATTTGCAGGAAGGCTTCTGGAGCTTGTTGTGTCCCTGTAGCTCAGAACAAGAGGTCAGCCAGCTGACCCTTGGATTTACTCTGCCTGGCATGAAGGGAGCAGGCCCAGAGTTTCTTCTCAGAGAGAAGGGCAGGCCTCACGCTGCAGGGTAGTCCTCAGGCAGCAGACAGTCCTTCTTGGGTAGTGTCCACAGGTCCAGGAATGTACTGAAGAATTGGTATGAGGGTCCAAACTAACCACATCAAGAGTGGGTTGCCGATAGAAAACAAAGTGCGTGAACCCAGGATTGGGTTTGGATGCTACCTACTACAGGTCACGTAGGACCCTTCACACCAGGGAGGCCATCCTTAATGGAAGAGGATGCCTCACACACATTATAGTGTCATGCTTCATCATTGGCATCCTCTTCCCACCCTGGTAAGATGGTACTACCAGGGTGGACTCCGCGAAGACTTGGCTGTCGGAGGGAGTTCTTACATAAAACTTACAGGACAAAGTCGGGATCCAGTTAGATTTAAAAATACCTACAGGTTCCTCGGTTATCACCTTTATTAGTGAGGACCCTAGGTACACTAAAAACAGATCACATGATGGAGTCCGTAGAGTATAATGACTCTAGTCCATCCCTAAATTGCCAACATGTGTCTGCCCTCAATAATGAGCCTACTAGGTCAGGGGCATCCATCAGGGCTGTTGGATCCCTATCAGAAAGAAAAAGGTGTCCACAAATATTCTAGATGCTACTGTGAGAAAAGACACCTATACGTTAGCCCAAGTGAGTCCTACCTGGGATTACTAATTGTCGGAGTCCGTCATTAACCCTATGCTTTAGGGGATACCGGAGAATCGGTCAAGGGAAGGGTGGTGTCCATTGTAGTCACACATTCTTCAGAAAGTACACCACTCGTGACCACTCGTGACCACATAGATCTCTCCGCTCGAGCAAGCGAGCGAGAGTCACGAGTGGTATTCCTTCTGAAGAATGTGTGGTAGGCTTGGAGAGCCCCGCGCATGTATCATGCGAGGAAAGCCCTCACCCTACAGGCACATGCCAGGCTGTGCATCGCATTGATGGGCAAGGGAAGGTTTTGATGCTAAGAGGGAGGCTAGAGGAGAAGTGCAGCATCTTGTGATTCATATTTCAGTTTTACCTTGGAGCTCTGCGGCTGGCTGGCAGTGTCGGCGGTTTGCCGCCTGTTTTTTCAACAGCAATGTGACAATCTCGTAATACAGCGGTCGGACCTCCCAGGTCACGGCAGTTGGACCGCCACTGCAGCTACAGTGGTCTCTGAATTGCCGAACTTGTAATCAGGCCCTAAGAGATTTTGCACGGAATCACAGGCTGTTGAGCCAGCTCCGGAACTCAAGCCTGGTTCCTCAGCTCTAAGGTCAGCAGCTCTGGCCGTTTTGCCACCCCCCCCTGTGATTGTGCGCCAATGTTTCATGCTGGTTGCACTTTCTCTGTCTACCTTTATGTCGACAACTGCAATTAATTTCCTGCTGATACGCAAATAGATAACAAAACTGGGAAACACTTTAGGGAGAAGCGCCGCATTAATATTTCATTTTCCTGCTCAAACTCAGTACTGAAACTGGAAAGTTTACCCCCCACCATTCAAATTTCACCATCCGTCATTGCTCGCCAGACCAGTTGTGAGAAAGCGAGCAGCCATCAAAAAACCCGGATCAGCCGCATCACTGCAGATGCAACTGCTGAGGACGCAGAGAAGAACTGCTGACTCACATATCAGCCCAGAAAAGTGAGAAGGGAGTGTAGATAAGTCAAGGAGGAGCAGGGCAGCGACTGAGAATGCCTGCCCAAACATTGGCTGAGAGATTTGGGTGTGAAATGGTGACTGCAAAAAAGACTGAGCGCCTATGCAAGCTTTTGGGGGAATCTGCACCTGAGCCTAATCTAGCTAAATACTGACCAAGGGCAGGATCTACCAGAACCACAAGAGGGGAACCAGAGCCAATAGAGGGGAGAGGAGCAGACTTTAGTGCCAGGACACTAAATTGTATTGTGACATTTTCATGTGTGCAGTATTTGTTTCTGCTATGCATTAAAGTGCTTTTCTTTTTTAAAGTCAAGCACAGGGCTAGACAATCGTTTGTTAAACTAATGTGTGTTTGTTGAGTGCCGAGCTCCCTGAGAAGCCTGTGAATGCTCACCATCTTTACCACTGAGAGTCAAGTAGTGAAGGCAGGGCACGAGTCGGGGGTACATGCGGGTGGACGGCGTCCACCCACTTTTTTGGGCCCAATGTGCTGAACTCGTCCCGGTGTAATTTCCAAACACCGGGACATTTTCAGCAGCGCCTGCACGTTGTCTGCATTCCATCTGCAACAAGCAACAATGTGCAGGCCGGGACTGGGCTTTCTTATTTAAGACTCCTACTGGGCCCATAACAAAGGCCGAATTTGAGGGGTCATCAGGCCTCCTTTTGTTCGAGTCTCTGGGCTGGTAGCAGTTAGGAGCCTCACACCTGATGCAAATGAAGCGGAGGGGAAACAAAGGCTCACACCTTGTTAGCACTTCACACATTACTTAAGAGACGCAGATTTTCACTTTGTTCAGTCCCTGTTTAGGAGATATGCATGCACTGTAAGAACATCAGATGTGTTGGTCTTTCCCAGTATTTACACAAAGCAAATTGCATTTATATCGTGCTTACTTCCTCGGAGGAGGCGTTGAAATAATTTAAGTACCACTATTTTTTCTTGTATAGCCCTACTCATTCCAATGCAGGGTGTCAGAGCGCTTTACATCAACAAGTGCATATTACATGTACAATAAATTATATAAGTTTGTAAATGTATGTACAGGATGTGTTACATAAAACTGGGGGATTGCAAAGTGTAGAAGTCACATATCATCTTCCATAGCTCACTGTGCTATTAGCCTCGCAATGCGCTCAAACGTACACATGATAGACCTGCTAAACATATATGTAAGGGCTTTAGATCTGATGTCACTTCTTGTGATGCCACTTCCTGTAAAGTCGTGGCTTGTGATGCCACTTTCTATGATGTCAATTCCTGTGATGCCATGTGTGATGTCGCGCGCCGTGATGTCGCGCGCCGTGATGTCACTTGCATACTGCCAAACTAGGTGAGTCCCCCCACTTCTTTTTTAGGTCTCGCCTGAGCCAGCGCTTAGCGCTGCTCTCGGCGAGAGTTTTAGTAAGCGGGTTTTGGAAGTGCAAACAGCAGTGGCTTTTGCTGGCGACCAGCTTGCGTTCACGCGAGCGTGCACGCGCGCAGCCGCCATCTGTATTTCCTCCGTCACGGGTCATTAAGTGCATCGCGATCGTGATCACTTTCACTTTCGCGGCTTTGCGGCCGTGCCAACGCTTGTTTCTATTTGTTTACTTTTGCTATAATCGCGGCACCCGTGCTTTACTTTTAACGTTAAAAGTAAAGCGCGGGTGCCGTGATTGTAGCGAAAGTAAAGAAATAGAAAAATAATCTATTTCTTTACTTTTGCTACAATCGCGGCACCAGCGCTTTACTTTTAACATTAAAAGTAAGCGCGGGTGTCACGTTATAGCAAAGTAAAGAAATAGATTATTTTTCTATTTCTTTACTTTTGCTATAATCGCGGCACCCGCGCTTTACTTTTAACATTAAAGTAAAGCGCGGGTGCCGTGACTGTAGCAAAAGTAAAGAAATAGAAAAATTATCTATTTCTTTACTTTTGCTATAATCGCGGCACCCGCGCATTACTTTTAATGTTAAAGCGCTTTACTTTTAATGTTAAAAGTAAAGCGCGGGTGGCGCGATTATAGCAAAGTAACAAGCAAATGGTGTAGCCAATAGGTCTCGCTTTTGGGACCTTATAAGTATTTAGTTATGCAACTGTTGCATGGCTAAACACTTATAAGGTCCCAAAGGCGAGACCTATTGGCTATGCCAATGCTTGTTTAGGACTTGTGCCCTGACTGAAGGGGTTGTACTTGGCCCAGTTTGACAAGTCATGGCTCGACGGACCCTTGGGCATCCGAGACAAAATACCTCAACCTCTACAGTTGAGGCACAGTGGCCCCTGCTTGCCCTGTGGTGCCTCCAAACAGGGTGCAAGAACTACTTTCGACTCCCTATCGTGAAAAGGTATGGCTTCTAGAATTCTTTCTCCATTCCGCCGTTCATAATGCACGCTTCGAACCTGGACACTGGTGATTCCATTCGAGCCCGGCGTGCCTTCATGCTCACTTTGACACCTGACTATGACGATCATTCTCGTTGCTATGACAACAGAGAGAAGAGTAGTCATATTGCAGCGTTTTCTGTGGCCCCTCTCTGCATGACTGCACCATGACAGGCTTCCCATGAGAATGAATCCATCCTTCTTACCAAAGGTAATCTCCGAGCGTCATTGAATGCAGAGGACCTCTTCACGCGTTTTCCCGCCTTCACATCCATTAAAGACGGAAGAGGACTATGTAAAGAGCACGCGTTCAAGAAATAGTTACCTCCGGTAATTTTCTTTTTGATGGATAAGTTACCTTCCCCTTCATCTCCCCTTCGGTTGAGACACTGTTAAGTATTCGATAACTTTCAGAACCAGTTTAGCTTCCGCGTCTCAGTCTTATTCATGTCCGTTCCTCTATAGGGTGCAGAAAATTAGAGGGAAGTATCATCCGCGCATTTATAAATGAGTTCTATCACTTCTGGAAATGAAGCCTTGCAGATTCTCAACTGGCGCCGCAACAGCGCCATCTGCTGCACGTGAACAGGGATTGCGGTTTTTGTCGGAACTCAATGGCATTAAGTTTCACCAAGACTCATAATCATGAACTACAAGGATGTATGTAATCTCAATATTATAGCGTCCAAAATACACTCATTGAGCTAGCAAAAGAGAGACTAAACAGGAATTTGTTTTTATTTTACATGGGCTTCTGACTGATGATGCGCAGACCCCTCCTTACAATCTAATAGCAAAGAAGATCTTGCATCTCTCTCTGTACATATCGATTCTTTCAGTTCACGAAATCCACCTAGACTAGCTCACTAGATCAAAGATTTTTTAAGGAAGGCTGATGACTTTAAAAGCCTTGATGAACGAGTGAAGCCTTTGGCACCAGAATGTTTTTATTGATTTATTTAAATGTATAGATTTTCATTTTTTTCTGACAAAGTAGATTCACATCTACTCATGTCTCCTTCTAATACTTTATTGCACTATTGAATGTGGAATCATGCACTGGCTTTGGCTTTTCACCTTGGAAGATGCTATTTATCAGTGGGATCGAATGGGCATGTGTACTGCACATTTGTAAAACATGGTCCATAAAACACCGTTTTTATACCATGGGCAGATATCTTCTGCACATTTGTATTTTACTTTCATGCATTACTACCAGGGACCCTGGATTAGTGATTTTGCGGCCACTGTGTTTACAACATATTTATGTATTTGCCACATTTGTCACATAATATATCATCTGCTACATAATGTGCAGATTTCAGCAATACAAATTTGTATCTGATAGAGACTTCTAGCTGCAGATTCCTTACCTTTGTATTTTCCAAGCGTCAGGCTGGATCCGTAAACTTTCACTGAGCAATACCCCTTGCATGCGCCATCGGGTGGCTTCATTCGGCTCCACGTGACGCCGTTGGCATCGTTGGTTATGACATTGCGGTACCTATATAGGTGCCACCCAGGCGCGCCAACGTCAGTTCTTTTCTTTCCGTGCCAGTTAAGCGCCTATCCGGGAAGGGCTACTCCTCTGTCACTTTTTGACAGGTTTTTTCTCGACTTTTTGTCGCATTCCAGATTCTTTTCCATCGTATGCGAGGATGTCTTCAAGGAAGGCAGGGTTTAAGCTGTGCGAGGCCTGTCCCCGCACGATGTCAGTCACTGATCCCCACCTTGTCTGCCTCTGGTGTCTCGAGCATGACTGATGGAGCAAGGACTCATAAATGAGACTTGCTCGGAAGCAATCTTCTCACAGTCTTAATTTATTCATTTTGTAATGTTATACTAATCAATGCACAACACCAACATAAGTAGAAGGAAGCTTGCATATGTGTTTAAGCTAACAAATAACGCTTGTCTAATCTAAAATGGCCGCTAAAGCGCGGGAAACCTATTGCGCATGTCTCAACCATATCACATGGTGTGACGTCTTCCTTTGCTTGGAGGGAAATTCTCGCTTCTGCGCAGTATCTATCAAAATGGCTGCTTAATGTTTTCACGTGCTGCAGCTTGCTTACATGTTGCAATTCAACTGTGATATCCTAACGCTACTAATGCGGGATAGAAAATATAATTAAATGGGAATAGAGTAGAAAGAGTGGGTATACAGTGAAACATTTTATTTGTGATTTTAATATTTTCTTCTTTGACTTTTATTAGTTCGTAAGTGGGCCCAGGGTTGGTTGAACCGAAAACTCGAGAGAAATGGTTTTGCGCATGCGCCCTGACGAGGCTGCCCAGAAAAGAGGATGAAGTCAACCTGGACATCGTCCAAGGCCGTGACCTGATGGCCAACATTATTGTACCCACGATGTCCTAACCGAAAGAAACAATTTGTATAAACATTGTAATAAACTTTGTCGTGAGACGGGTGGGAAATAAAGCAAATGTATTAATTGTGATGGGTTCAGTATTTTAAAACAATGGGCCTAAAGAAATTGAATAAAATCAATATGGTGTGAGGATCAACCCCCTGTCCCCGTCCAATCAGAAGTAGTGGGCCCATAATTCTGCAACATTAAGGGGAGGTACATGGGCATAGAAGGGTATAATAGATATAGTATTAGCTAATTAAGTTAGTTCGAGGGAAGTTCGTTCGTCCTTCCATCTTTAATCAGATATTGAAAAAGTGTCTAGAGAAACTAGTGATGCCAGGAAGCTCAGTCCTAGTACAATACATAGATGATTTACTGGTGGCATCTAACACCAGAGAGTATTGTGTTGTTGACTCCATTGCCTTATTAAATCATCTAGCTGAAGAAGGGCATAAAGTTTCACCCGAAAAGTTACAGTTTTGTACAACAGCAGTTAAGTATCTAGGACACCAAATTGAGAGGGGGGAAAAGAAGAATAACCTCTGAAAGAGTAAAGTTAATCAAGAAAATGCAAATGCCTGTCTCCCAACGAGAAGTGAGAATGTTCCTTGGAATAGTGGGCTATTGTCGTCAATGGATACTAGGGTTTTCTCTGCTAGCAAAGCCATTAATCCAAATGACGAAAAAGAAGGCAAAGGACCCAGTTGAGTGGGATGACGAGAGTGTAGGAGCTTTTGTGAAATTGAGAAATGCTTTATGTGCAGCACCTGCCCTAGGCATGCCTGATTATAAAAGAAAATTCGCATTATTCTGTCATGAAAGAGAAAATTGTGCACTTTCAGTCCTAACCCAGAGACATGGTTTGGACAGACGTCCTAAAGCATATTTTCCTGCTACATTGGACCCAGTGGCTGCCGCATTGCCAGGTTGCTTAAAAGCAGTAGCGGCTACATGTTTGAGCATTGAGCAAAGTGAATCAATTGTAATGGGACATCATGTCAAAGTGTTTGTTCCACATTCAGTTGTGATTCTATTGACAAGAACCAGAACTCAACATCTTACTCCTAGTCGGCTGACTAAATATGAAAGAATAATACTAGGTGCTGAGAATGTGACTATTGTGAGGTGCACCATAGTAAATCCTGCTATCTTACTACCAGACCCATATCATGAGGAGGTTAAAGATGATGAAGAGGAGCATGATTGTTTACAAGTCACAGAATTGTGCACAAAACCACGTCCTGACATTCAAGAATTACCCCTCAGGAAATCAGACAGGGAGCTGTTTGTCGAAGGTTCGTGCCAAAGGCATGAAGATGGTAAACTAACTGCAGCATATGCAGTATGTGAATTAACTGGAATAGTCGAAGCATCCTATTTACCAGGAGTAAAATCTGCACAAGTAGCTGAATTAATTTCTTTGATAAAAGCCTGCAAGATTGGGAAGAACCAGAAAGTAACTATATTTACAGATAGCCAATATGGTTACGGGGTTGTGCATGATTTTGGCCAATTATGGCTGCAGAGGGATTTCATGACTTCTTCAGGATCCCCCATTAAAAATGGACAGTTCGTAAAAGAACTATTGGAAGCAATACAATCACCAAAAGAATTGGCTGTGGAGAAATGTGCCGCACACCAGTCAGGAGATGACTGGGTGGTAGTCGGTAACAGATATGTAGATTTGGTGGCTCAGCACTGTGCCAAAAACAGGTTGTCAGTAAATAAAAGGGTTGAAAGAATGGGAATCAGCTGCCAACTTATGCTGTATGCACCTCCTGAAACATGGAATGATGTGAAAAGACTACAAGATGACGCTGATGAGAATGAAAGAAATGCATGGATTAAAATGGGATGTTCTCAAAGGTCAGACGATGATGTATGGATTTATGCCGATGGCAGACCAGTTATGCCCGACTGTTTGATTTCACAAATGGCCAGACTGTATCATGGAGAGCCATGATCAGGCTTTTCAGACAAAATTGGTACAATCCAAGGTTTAGGGCAGTAGCAGAGAGTCTTTGCCAGAGATGTCTAAGTTGCCAAATGCATAATCCAGGGGGAAAAACAGTCATTGGGTTTGGAAAGATCGGAAAGGCAGAGGGACCATTCGTGAGATTGCAGCTTGATTTCATTCAGTTACCACCATGTAGAGGATTGAAATATGTACTTGTCATAGTGTGTCTGTTTTCAAAGTGGGTGGAGGCTTATCCTACTAGGAGAAATGACAGTATTACAGTCGCAAAGTTGTTGCTACGAGAACTCATACCTAGATTTGGTTTCCCAGTAACTTTGGAATCAGATAGAGGAAGGCACTTCAACAGTGATGTGATTAGAATAATCTGTGAAGCTTTCCAAATTGAGCAAAAATTGCACTGTGCATATCATCCAGAGGCTTCTGGAGTGGTTGAACAATTAAATGGCACAATAAAATCCAGACTGGCAAAAATGTGTGCATCAACGTCGTTAGATTGGCCAGATGCATTGCCACTTGTTTTGATGGGACTCAGAAGCATTCCTGATAGAAGTACCGGATTGAGTCCACACGAAATAATCATGGGAAGAGCAATAAGGCAAGCACATGTCCCTACCAATAAACTGCTGAATATAACTGATGATATGGTTCTGGATTATTGCAAAGGATTGGCTGACCTAGTGCGTTCTGTCTCTCACCAGGTTGGGGAAGACGCAGTTTCCATGCAGCCAGAACAAGAGCATGATCTGAATCCAGGTGACTGGGTGGTTGTGAAGCATCACGTCAGAGAAACGTGTCTATCACCCAGATGGGAAGAACCTCGTCAAGTCATACTAGTTACGAACTCAGCAGTGAAATGTGCAGGACATCCTAATTGGATTCATGTAAGCCACACCAAAAGAGTACCAGACCCTGAAGAAGAAAATCCTCAGACAGTATCGATAACTGAGGAAGCTGAAGGTTGCCCAGCTGAAGAATCTCAGGTCCAAGATTCGAGAGAAGCTGAAGAAGAACAACCGAGCACAAGTCAGGACTGGATACCAGTGGTTGAAATACCTGAAGTTCACTACCGAACGAGAAGCCAAGCAAATTTAGAAGAAATTGAAGAAGATCAGATAGGTGAAGAAGAAGCAGCTCAGGAAGAGGAAGAAGAAACAAAAAGAGAACCTGTGCAGGATCAGATAGGGAGAGGAAATTGGGCTCAAATCAACAATGAGTCAACAAACTTTGAGCAGGGACAGACTGGTCTAGAAGAACGCGGTCAGGCTGCAGAAGTACAAAGTGCAATAAGCCCTGATCAGAACAAGTTAGATTTAGGAAAAGACACTCAAGGAGAAGATCACGAGGATCACAAGCCTGAAAACGTAAATGCTGAACAAGGTCTGTTACTGGAAACTCACAGTGAAGCAGCTGAAGAGAAAGCCATAAGACCTGAAGAAGAGCAAGTAAAAGAAACCGAAATAGAAGAAATAAGAAGTGAAGAGACAGTGCAAACAAAGAAGGTCAGAAAAGGTGTTCGTTGGCCTAGTGTTATTAAAAGAGTGAAATACCACATAACAACCAGAAGTGAAGATCCAGAACAAGTAAATGAAATAACAAGTCTAACAGGACAAACAAGTGGAAGTGAAAGACGAAGAAGCAAAAGACTGAAACTTGTGAACAACAAATTTAAAGGTCCCGATTGGACTTATATCATCCTTGAGGACTACGAGAGCTCAGAGTCAAGTGAAAGTGGTGACGAAGGAACAAGTACAGAACTGACTTATGAGAAAGAAATAAAACCACCTTGATAACATAAAAGATTTGAAATCACGATAAGAAGAGAAATCTTCCTTGTCAAAAATGCATGACGACAGAGTTACTGGGAGACCAAAACAGAAATGTTGTAAGAGATGCTGTGCTATTTGCATATGTAATCTAGTAGTGGTGCTTATAGTATGGTTAGTTGTGATTGTAGCAATTCCTTACCTTATGATAATGGATAAAAAGATTTACAACGAAACAAAAGAGAGGACAGATAACTTGAGAAGTAATAGAGTAGAATTAGAGGCAGAAGATGAACCAGAATTGCATCATGAAGTAACAGATAACGACACTAGTTTAAATGTTTTCACAAAATTATTGTTTCAATATGTAGATACCATGGAAGTTAGTAATTGTTATGTCTGTATGAAATTACCTGAATCAGTAGCAGAAGGATTAACATATCATCACTTGCCATTCACTTATGGCATATCATGTAGTGTATTGGCTAGTTTATTTTACAAAACAGGGAAACTTAGTATTATTATTCAAATATAGATGTGATATTTTCAGAGGTTCCGATTCGAAAGAATATGAATCCAGTGCTTAGTAGTAAAGATGCACAGTTTATGGGAGAATTTTTCTTAACAATGAAATCGATAGACATAACACATGCACATAGAAGAAATCTAACATGTTCATTACATGAAGAAGAAAAGGTATTTTTGAATTTAGTAGAGAATAGAAGACAAGATTTCCAAAAGAAAGCATCTGAGCATAAGGCTCATCTGCCACCTTGGGCTGAGAAAGAGGGTAGTTACACACCTGGCAAGGCTCAAGCTGCTATGGCTCTAGATTTTGTAAAAACGGGGAAAATTTGTCTACATAGGTTAAAGAATGAATATAACAATGTTTTCATCGGTACCAGTGAATGTGAACATAATTTCTTAATTCTTGGAGGTTGGGGACTAAAAGGAGGAACGGATTCAGTTTTTCCTGGAATCTATTATGTGTGTGGGAATAAAGCTTACTTTAGGCTTCCTGCACGGTGGTATGGAAGTTGTTATTTTGGGATAGTATTTCCAAAAATATTCCACGTAAAAAGGAACACTGGGAGCAATGAAAATAATAGTGAATTAACACGTAGTAAAAGAGCTAGTTTTTCTGAAATTGTAGGTCACATATTTGGTGCATTGATACCTTCAGTGGGAATAATTCTGAACTCAAGGAAAATATGTAAATTATCTACAGTGGTTGATCGTTTATCGACTGACACTGCTGGAGGATTTCTGATGATTAATGCGGAAATGGTTGCGATTAGATCTATGGTTAGGCAAAATCGACTTGCTCTTGATATAATTCTAGCAAAAGAGGGCGGAGCCTGTAAATTATTGAAGACGAAACACTGTTGCACTTACATACCTGATAAAAGTGCAGAAATTGGAACATATATACAGAATATAACTAAACTTGAGAAGGAACTGAAACCACTGGAAGTTGATAGTGTATGGGAGAAATTGACAAATAGTATTACGTCAATTGGTACCTGGTTTGCTAATATAGGGAAAGGACTTATAGGTCAAATATTAGTACCCTTAACAGGAATAGCAATAATAGTATTTTCAATCATAATATGGTGCAAATGTTGTAGAAGGAATGGATCGTACAATGTGACAGAAAAAGGAAAGAAGCGAAAGTTTGACGAAATTGAACTCGAAGTTTTGAGAAGTGAATTATACAAGAAACTGAAAGGAGATGTGAAAAATAGAAAGTGTAAAAATGAAGCTGAAACGATAATATGCTAAAAGTTGGCATCTGGTTGGGATATAGTTTGATGGCTCAGAAACGCCATCAGAGAGGGGATTGATGGAGCAAGGACTCATAAATGAGACTTGCTCGGAAGCAATCTTCTCACAGTATTAATTTATTAATTTTGTAATGTTATACTAATCAATGCACAACACCAACATAAGTAGAAGGAAGCTTGCATATGTGTTTAAGCTAACAAATAACGCTTGTCTAATCTAAAATGGCCGCTAAAGCGCAGGAAACCTATTGCGCATGTCTCAACCATATCACATGGTGTGACGTCTTCCTTTGCTTGGAGGGAAATTCTCGCTTCTGCGCAGTATCTATCAAAATGGCTGCTTAATGTTTTCACGTGCTGCAGCTTGCTTACATGTTGCAATTCAACTGTGATATCCTAACGCTACTAATGCGGGTTAGAAAATATAATTAAATGGGAATAGAGTAGAAAGAGTGGGTATACAGTGAAACATTTTATTTGTGATTTTAATATTTTCTTCTTTGACTTTTATTAGTTCGTAAGTGGGCCCAGGGTTGGTTGAACCGAAAACTCGAGAGAAATGGTTTTGCGCATGCGCCCTGACGAGGCTGCCCAGAAAAGAGGATGAAGTCAACCTGGACGTCGTCCAAGGCCGTGACCTGATGGCCAACATTATTGTACCCACGATGTCCTAACCGAAAGAAACAATTTGTATAAACATTGTAATAAACTTTGTCGTGAGACGGGTGGGAAATAAAGCAAATGTATTAATTGTGATGGGCGGTATTTTAAAACAATGGGCCTAAAGAAATTGAATAAAATCAATATGGTGTGAGGATCAACCCCCTGTCCCCGTCCAATCAGAAGTAGTGGGCCCATAATTCTGCAACATTAAGGGGAGGTACATGGGCATAGAAGGGTATAATAGATATAGTATTAGCTAATTAAGTTAGTTCGAGGGACGTTCGTTCGAGGAGAGCGCATTAGCATTAGGACGCACCACGGGAGAAGAGTTCGAGATCCATGCAGACTGAACCGCTGTCCAGAGAGGTCCTGAGGTGGGGGCGGCGGTGTACCTAGAAGGAAGACACGGGGAAATCGAGGAGAAGCGAAGTACCAGAGAGGGGAACGACGCAGGCGTCGTTGATAGAGAGGTCACCTATCCCATCCTGAACTTGGTCCGGAGGTCATTGCTCTTCATCCTTCCTAAGACCTATCTTTCCAACTCCTTGGCCAAGGGGTTTGGTTCTCGCACTTTTAGGTAACTATAAATGCAAACCTAGTTGCGCTGCTGTCTCTATCTTCTCCTTTTCTGAGGGACTATCATTGATCATTAATTTACGATTATGCTTCATCCTTGATATACGATTTAAGTATCATGTGGTTCTGTATTTTACTCTGCTAAATCTTTAGATAAACATTTTAAAACTTCCTGACTCAGTGATTATTTCAGGAGTTATGAATTGTATTGAATGTCACTGATTTTAAACTTCCCAATTAGCAGGGGGTCCATTGGTAAGTCATTACTCTTCCATCAGAAAGTAATTGGTAGCAGGGATTTTGATAAAGAGTACAACTGACCCACCAGCGGAAATTGCTAGCGTAGTATGAATGTATGGGCCTAAGTGAGTATTTTGTGTATGAATGATTGTTGCTAGTAACACGCTGGATCATGACCATGATCCGACGTCGTGCTCAGACTGTTGGGCCATGGCTCCTAAGACTATACAGGAGCGGGCTTTGAAGCTCCTTGCGGCCCGACAGCCGACACCGTCAAGCGACACTCCGCGGAGATCCCGATCCCGATTGAGGAAGAGGAGGTCGCAGGACCACTGTCAGAACCCACAGTCTTCTTCCTCCCACTCAAGGTCATTGGGACACTCGGGTAAGAGGCACAAGAAGAAGAAGAAGTCCAAGTGGACTTCATCTTCACCTCGACTGTCGTCCGTCGATGAAGGAGGTAAGGAGCACCGACGCTCGGTTCTATGGAGCCAGGGTCGACTTCGCACCTCCCTCCTTTTCCAGGTGCCGGAGTGACCCGCGCTCAGATCAAAGAGTTCTACAAGGCCATGCGCCACGTATTTGAGTGTGCCGACCCCTCTGGTGAAACTTCGGAGGGGGCCCTGTCGGATTCAACGCTGTCGGCTCCGGCCACGGCACCGGTGGGGCCTCAGGGATCCGATCCGGGTTGACGCCGGTCATGCCATCACGACCTCCTCCTGCAACGGACCCGAAGTCGGTGCCTTCGGTGCCTCCGGTGCCCATCGGCCCTCCAGCCTGGCATTGCGGTCGGTGAATGCTGCGTGCTTATTGGGCCGTTTCTCCCACTCCCTTTGGGAGATAGTTGCGCAAGTGCTGCCACAAGTCCCGGAGGAGGCCCGGGCTGTGCTCTCTCAGGCAGTTAAGAACGGGAGAGATGCAGCAAAATTCACCATAAGGTGTGGCCTTGATACGACGGATTCGCTAGGCAGATCGAATTCCACGACAGTGACCTTGAGGCACCACGCCTGGCTTAGGACAACTGGCTTGTCTGGTGATGTCCAGGCAAATTTCATGGACATGCCCTTTGATGGAACCCACCTTTTTGGGGAAAAGGCAGATTCGGCCCTAGTGAGGTTCAAGGACTCTCGAGCTACGGCCAGATTCTTGGGCCTCTCTTCTACTCCTCGTGGCCAGTCTACCTTTTGCAAAAGGGGTTTCCAGCCACGTCAGCCCTATCCCAGTCACCGTCCTGAGCAGGCTTCCCAAGCTGTGCGGGAACGTGGATACGGATCATTCCGACCTAGAAATGGAAGCCAAAAGTCGTCGGCCACCGTGCCCTCAGCAGCCACAGCCTCTAAGCACTCCTAGTCTGACTTTGCAAGACCACACCATTCCAGTTGGTGGGAGAATCCATCATCATCTCCCCCACTGGTGGTCCATAACATTGGACAAGTGGGTCTTGCAGATCATTCAGGAGGGCTATTCTCTGCCTTTCCTTTCTTTTCCTCCTCCCATTCTGCCAAATCAGGAACGGCTGACGGAGGATCATTTAAAATTGCTCCAGGAGGAAGTTACAGTTCTCTTGACCTAGGGAGCTATAGAAAGGGTCCCGGTTTCAGAAGTAGGCAGTGGCTGTTATTCCCGCTACTTTCTGATTCAGAAGAAGAACAAAGGGTTGCGGCCTATTTTAGAACTTCGGACTGTCAATCTCTTCCTCAAGAAGGAGAAATTTAAGATGCTTACTCTAGCTGAGGTCTTGTCTGCCCTAGACCAAGAAGACTGGATGGTAGCATTGGACCTGCAGGATGCGTATTTTCACATCCTCATCCTGCCGGGCCACGGGCGTTTCGTGCGGTTCAAGGTAGGCTGCCAGCACTTTCAGTTTACCGTGCTCCTCTTCGGCCTTACCAGTGCCCCTCGGGTGTTCACCAATGTGATGGTGGTGGTCGCAGCTCAACCGCGCATGTTAGGGGTGTCAGTCTTCCCCTACTCCGACGTCTGGTTGTTGAAGGTGTCCTCGCCCTTGGCAGTCCTCTCCCACCTTCAGACTACGGCGAGTCTCCTGCATTCACTGGAGTTCTGTATAAATGTGCGGAAGTGACATCTGACTCCTTCTGAGATGCTCCCTTTCATCGGAGCTGTTCTGGACACAGTGCAGCTTCGGGTCTATCCTCCCGAGCAGCGAGTCCAGGATATTCAGGTTATGATTCCGATGTTTAGGCCTCTATCCTGTATTTCGGTGAGACTGACTGTTGGGCCTCATGGCCTCCTCCATCCTGTTAGTAAAGCATGCCAGGTGGCGTGTGCGGGCTCTGCAGTGGGACTTGAAGTTCCAGTGGGCACAGCATCAGGGAAATCTCACAGATGTGGTTCAGATCTCAGAAGGAACTGCGAAAGATCTGCAGTGGTGGTTAACGAACCGCGATTGGGTCAACAGCAGACCCCTCTCCCTTCCCCAACCAGATCTCACAGTCCTGACAGATGTGTCACTTCTGGGATGGGGTGGCCATCTGGGAGAGGTGGAGATCAGGGGACACTGGTCTCCGTCAGAGTCGGGGCTCCACATAAATTTGTTGGAGCTCCGAGCGATTCGATTGGCATTGAAAGCATTTCTTCCCTCTGTCAAGGGGAAGTTAGTGCAGGTGTTCATGGACAACACCACCGCCATGTGATACTGCAACAAGCAGGGCGAGGTGGGGTCTGTGACATAGCCTGGTTCCACGTTCTGTGTTCTAGCGTGGAACCAGGTCCACGAAGGTTCTGTGGGTCGGCAGTTGGCAGACTTGGCTAGCTGGTCGATGGATGGGGTTTGCTGCATTAAACCCACTGAAAAGACCTAACCTGACTCCTAGTCACTTCCTTACACTGGCGACGAGCGTGCTAAGGGAGAAGAGTGGTGAGGCAACCCCAACATCGTGAAAGGAACCAGAGGAACGAAAATCGTGAAGAAGGACGAGAAAGACTCACCTGGACGGAGGAGTCGGAAGCAAGAAGGATCGCCACAATTAAGCTGTCGGAAGAGGTCTGAGGGAACAGCGGGAGGCGAGTAAACTGTCTTGCAGGCTTCGCGACACAGATTGGGGCCTGGTGTCATCACTGGAACGCATCGGCTTGGATGCGCGTCACGCTGCGGGTCGTAGTGCCCAATTTCCCGGTGAAAGAAGACCAAAGGCTTCTCACTTCCAGAACAAGCGGAACCGGCCGTAGAAAGAGGCCTGAAGCTGTACGCGACGACGTCGGCGGCCATTTTGGATCAGGAAAAGATCGGGAAATAAAGGGCAGGCTGGTGTGAGGCTTAACAGAGTTTAAGTGAATCCGGCTGTGGAAAGAGGCCCAAAAAAGATAACGTGAGGACATCGGAAAACAGTCTAAGCTAGAAAGTCAATTTATTGTTTTAAAAAGAGGGCTGAAGCAAAGAAGGCAATTACAAAGGAACAGGTTGGTTATTATTTAAAAATCACAGCTTGTCATCACGGTGACAAGCACACCTTGCATAAGGATCTTCCAATTGTTCATGACTAGTTCGTCACACACCCCTGCTAAAAAACATCAGTAAGGGAGAAATTGTATAAACAGTGACTGTGGGGTAAATATAAGGAGATTGTAAAAAATAAAAATAAAAATTGTTTTTTTTTGGGGGGGTGTAAAGTAAGCTTCATTTTGAAAGGTTGAGGATGCAAAATGTGAGTGCACCTCCGTTTTTTCTGTCTGATCCAGGGGAGCCGCCAGTTAAGTGGAAAAAATGGAGGAAAATATTTGAAAATTATGCGAGGGTGTGTGGTACTAACTTGAGTGCAGAGAGGAAACAAGCACTATTACTCCACTGTTTAGGGGGTGAAGGGCAAGAAGTATTAGAGAGCTTGCCACAGCTGAGCCAGGCAGTTCAAAGGGGTTGAATGAGTACGAGGTTTGCGTAAAACAGTTAGACTTACACTACCTGCCAAAAGTGAGTACCATCATGGAGCGGTATTACTTTGGTTTGAGAGAACAAGGAAAGGAAGAAACTGTGGAAGAATTTGTGACCTCGTTACGCAAATTGGCCTCGAGTTGTAAGTTTGGGGAATTAGTAGAAGAAAGAATAAGGGATCAATTTGTTTTAAGATGTTGCAGTGACAAGATAAGAGAGGAACTTTGGTTAAAGGATGAACCACCGTTAGACGAAGTAATGATTATAGCAAAACGTGTGGAACATATGCTCAAATGTGTAGGGGAGTTGAGTAAAGTTAGTAAACAACCGAGTGTTACAGGAAATGTTGAAGAAGTGGTATGTCATGCAGTACAAAAAGAGGATGCTGTAAAGAAAGCAGGGAACATCAACTACAAGAGTAGAGAGGAAGAAAATAGGACAAGTAATGCGCAATATGAAAGGAGAAATGTTATGATGTTTCAGGGAACATGTTATCGTTGTGGTAAATTTGGTCACAAGGCAAATGCAAGAGAATGCCCGGCTCTTAAAGTGATTTGCGCAACATGTGGGAAGAGGGGACATTTTACAAAAAACTGTCGTTTTCGCAATAAAAGTGACAGCAGGAATGAAGTAAGAGAGGTTACCTTCCAAGTGAATGAGTGTGGGGTGGAACATCCCACAGAGTGGGTAAAGGTGGGAGATGTTAGAGTTAAAATGAAATTTGACTCATGTTCTCATCTCACATTCATATCTAAGGAAGAGTTCACAAAGAATTTTTCGAGCAGGACAAATTTAATAAAATCAGATGTTAGACCAACAGGCTATGGGGGAACACCAATTAAGATGTTAGGTTACTTTTTAAGTTGTATAGAATGCAATGGTAGATTTACGGATGCTAGGGTTTATGTGGCAGAGAAAGGAGACAATTTACTGAGCTGGACTCATCAAGCTCGTTTGGGTATTATTCTAAATCCCAATGCAAAACCCCCTGTGCAAGTGCAGTCCGTTGGGAATGCTGAGGAGAAATTTGTGAAGGAGTTTGAAGGATTGTTCAGTGACTCTCTAGGTTGCCTGAAAGGTTATAGTCACCGGATCAAACTTAAGCTTGGGGCAAAACCTATAGTGGCCAAGGTAAGGAGAGTTCCGATCAGTGTGCATGAAGCAGTAGAAAAGGAGATTGACAGGTTAGTAGCTACTGGGGTGATAGAGCCTGTGGAGGCCACGGAGTGGTTGGCTCCCATTGTCGTTGCGCGTAAGGCCAACAATGAGATTCGTCTATGTGTGGATCTTCGCGCCCTCAACAGGGAGGTAGTGGTGGACAGATTTCCGCTTCCCAATATTGAAGAGATGGTTTCGACATTAGATGGTGCATGTTATTTTAGTACATTAGATCTAGCATCGGCCTACCACCAGGTACCCCTCAGTAAGGATTCACAAGAGCTTACTGCATTCATAACCCCTATGGGTGCGTTTAAGTTTTTAAGGATGCCGTTCGGGTTAGTGTCCGCAGCATCTGTCTTTCAGAGAATTATGAATGATGTCATCAAAGGGATACCTGGAGTCAAGTGCTACCAAGATGATGTTTTGATTTGTGGGAAAACCATTCAGGAACATGATGGTAGGGTAGTTAAGGTACTTGAAAGACTGAGGAAGGCAGGTTTGTCGTTACGTCGAGATAAGTGTAAGTTTGGAGTTACCGAGCTAGATTATCTTGGACATCATATATCTAGCAGGGGCGTAAGACCAAAAAAGGAGCTGGTGGACACGATAGAGGGTTTGAAAGAACCATCTACAAAGGAAGAGCTTTTTCCTTTTTGGGGATGGCTGAGTTTTACAGCAAATTCATCAGGAATTTTGCAGATAAAACCATTCATCTAAGAAGTCTACTGTGCAAGAATGCTGAGTTTGTGTGGGAGAAGAGTGTAAAAGGAGTTCTTAGGTGTCAAAAAGATCTCAAGAGTGCACCCAACTTACAAGCATTTAAACCGGGTGATGTGACATATATTGTCACTGATGCCAGTAAAAAAGGTTTGGGCGCTCTACTTATACAGTTGCGTAATGGTCAAGAGGAACTAATTGCGTGTGCCTCCAGGTGTCTTAAGGGCGCTGAGCTTAACTACTCAGTTATTGAAAAAGAGGCCCTCGCCATATTTTGGGCAATCAATAAATTTAGGAAATTTGTTTGGGGCACATCTTTCAAAGTCAAGTCAGATCATAAGCCTCTGAAAGAAATTTTTGAAAAGAAGGGTCTTGACGCCATCTCCTCGAGGATAAGGAGGTGGGTCATATCGTTGCAGGAGTTTAATTTCAATTTTGAGTACATTCCCGGGAGTACAAATGTTTCTGCGGATTGTCTCTCGCGTTTAGTGGACACAGTAGACTCAACGGAGCAGACGTGTGAGGTGGGACAAGACGAGGAGTTTGATATTAGTGTGTGTGACATCACTCTAGGGGTAATAAAGGAAGATGTGTGGAAGGAAGAACTGAATAAAGACGCAGAACTTTTGGGGGTGATGGAGTTGTTGTCACAGGACAAGGGAAGTAGCCTGGGAAAGCCCTGGTCATCGGTGTTAAATGAGTTAGCCATTGCTGAGGGCGTCCTAACTAGAGGGATGAGGCTGGTCCCACCTGTGAGTTTGAGGAACAACATTATTCAAATGGCACACGAGGGGCATTTGGGTATCTCTAAAACCAAGGAACGCATTAGACAGGATTTTTGGTGGCCGGGTTTAGACCTCATGGTGGAACGTGCTGTCCGTGATTGTGTCCCTTGCTCTTTAAGTGACAAGGTTCTCAAGCCCAGACAGCCACCTATGGTTTGTAGAAGATTACCAATGGGTCCTTGGGACGAGGTGGCCATTGACATTGTTGGTCCCCTTCATGGAGAACATCAGACACCCTATCTAATTGTGTTGATGGATTTATACTCTCGGTGGATTGAAGTCAGTTCAGTGAGGGACATTACGACACAGTGCATAATTAAGTTTTTAGAATCCATATTTAAACGTGAAAGTTTTCCAAATTCACTACTTTCGGACAATGGTCCTCAATTCTGTTCTAGGGAAATGGAGGATTATTTGGCGAAGTGTGGTATTGAACATAAAAAGATTTCGCTTTATCATCCCGAATCAAATGGTGCCATTGAGAGATTGAACAAAACCTTGAAGGAAAGCATCCAACTGGCAAGAGTTAACTGTTTGAACTGGAAGACTGAATTACAGAATCGAATCTCAGCTTACAGATTTACACCACATTCAACAACTGGGAAAACTCCTTTTGAATTATTCAGAGGAAGATCATCCAATACGTTTTTATGTCCAGGGTGGATGATTTTAGATAAAGGCCTCAAAAACAATGGCATTGGTGAGTGGAGAGACAAAGAGTTATCCCTTCAACAAAAAAGGAAGGTCTATCTAGATGCTCGCCGTTCTTGTAAGGCCATTGAGTTCAGGGTTGGAGACAAGGTCAAAGTTAAAGCTCCCGTGGGGCGCCAGAAC
Source organism: Calotriton arnoldi (assembly GCA_963921515.1). Classification (NCBI taxonomy): domain Eukaryota; kingdom Metazoa; phylum Chordata; class Amphibia; order Caudata; family Salamandridae; genus Calotriton; species Calotriton arnoldi. The sequence continues at coordinate 117,805 of CAWUFW010019633.1, forward strand.
TGGTCCAAATTTACTGCTATAAAAAGTGTGGTTAAACTGTTTAAAAATGCTGTCAAAACAGATGATGGTCGTATTTGGAACCACAGTCGTGTTGTTCATGTGGGGGGCAATGACGGAAGAAACTCGTTGCCTGGGTCTGATGTAGGAATTTCTTCTTCTGCCCACTCTGAATATGTGCCTACTCGCACGAGCAATAGAGTCTGCAAAAGCCCAAGTTACCTTCACGATTTTTTGAGATAACTAGTGCACATTCGAAATGTTTTAGCATACATACCATGCTCTTTTCTTTTTGTATTTTAGGGGGATGAAGGGTCTCTAGTTTCTTTCAATATTTCTGGCTGTTATCTTGTTGTTAAAATATATGTCAATGTAAGAGGGAAGAAGTGTGACATAGCCTGGTTCCACGTTCTGTGTTCTAGCGTGGAACCAGGTCCACGAAGGTTCTGTGGGTCGGCAGTTGGCAGACTTGGCTAGCTGGTCGATGGATGGGGTTTGCTGCATTAAACCCACTGAAAAGACCTAACCTGACTCCTAGTCACTTCCTTACAGGGTCGTGGACCCTTTTTCGGGAGGCCCTGCGTCTCTGGACGTGGCTAGAACAGCAGGGTATAACCCTGTTGGTTCAAGACCTAGCAGGTTCTCTGAATGCTCAACCGGGTAAAACCGAGTCACAAGAAAAAGGTGACAAAAAAGATAAAAAACAAGAAAAGGGGGCAGGGTAGAAACACCCTGACCCCCGCCAAGCCTGCTCAGGGGGTCCCACAGGGACCCCCAGGGCGAAAAAAAGCATTAAAAAAAAAATCGGGCAAATTCGCGTTGGGTACGCGAATCCGGCCGAAAAAAAAAAAAGAAAAAAAACGAAGCGCGGGCTCCTGCGCTTCGTTTTCCTTAAGTCCCCAGGTGGGCCAGGTCCCGGGGGCAATGTCAAATTAATAAGCGGGGGCCCCCGCAGCCCCGGGGACCGCCACCTCCCGGGGGCTTAGTTAATCATATGCGGGGGGCAGGCGGCCCCCCCCGCAGCCCCAGGGACTGCCACCTTCCCGGGGCTTTTAAAAAAAATGCGTGGGGGGCTCCTGCTCCCCCCACGCTGCCCCGGGGACCGCCCCCTCCCCGGGGCTTTAAATTATTTTGGGCTGGGGAACCTCGCGGGGCCCCCGCAGCCCCCGGAACCGCCACATCCCCGGGCTTTAAATTATTTTGGGTGGGGGGGCCTCGTGGGCCCGCCGCAGCCCCGGGTCCGCCACCTCCCCGGGACTATTTTGAAAAAGTAAGTGTGGGGGGGCTCGAGCCCCCCCACACTGCCCCGGGGACCACCACCTCCCCGGGGCACTCTTCATTAAAATGCGGGGGTCTGTTGCGGAGCCCCGGCCCCGGGGACCACCACCTCCCCGGGGCTTTAAACAGTTGGGAGGGGGGCAGTGCGGCCCCCTCCTGGAGCCCTCCTTGGCCCTGGGGACCGCCACCCCCCAGGGCCGGCTCCTGCAATTTCCAGGGGTGCCCACCCCAGGGACATTGCCGTTTGCTATGGCATGGCGGGAGCACAGCTCCCGCCCTGCCATAGCAAACACTGCTTTGCTTCTTGAAAGCCTGCAGAATTGCTTTTGGGCAAAGGGAGCTGCATATCAGCAGCTCCCCTTGCCCAAAAGCAATGCCGGCTCCCGCAGGAGGCGGGGAGCCGGCAGCGACCATGGGGGCATTGGGGCTCCCCCCGCGGTCCCCAACTTGAGGGCCGGCCCAGGGGATGTGGTCCCCGGGGCCAAAAGTGGCCCCCTAACCTTTTTATGTATTTAAAAAAAAAAAAAAAAATAAGGCTGGGCCCCGGGGGATTGGGTCCCCGGGGCCATAATTGGCATCAGGAGGGGGACCACGTGGCCCCACCCAAAAAAAAAACAGGCTGGCCAGGCCCCGGGGGATGGGGTCCCCGGGGCCAGAAGTGGCCCAGGGGAGGGGGCCACGCGCCCCCCTCCCGGGAAAAAAAAAAACTAGGCCAGGCCTGGGGGATGGGGTCCCTGGGGCCAGAAGTGGCCCAGGGGAGGGGGGCCGCGCAGCCCCCCTCCCGGGAAAAATAAAAAAAATATATATATAAAAACGAGGCCAGGCCCCGGGGGATGGGGTCCCCGGGGCCAATAGTGGCCCAGGAAAGGGGGGCCACGTGGCCCACTTCCCGTTTTTTAAAAAATAAAAAATGCTCAGGCCCTGAGGGATGGGGTCCCCAGGGCCCAAAAAATACTAAAAGAAGAGGGGCCACACAGCCCCCCTTCTAAAAATATTTAAAAAAAAGAAAAGCCGGCATCTCGCCGGAGGCCTGCCCCCTCCCTGCACCACTGTGCAAACGCTCCTCCTGGCGCGTTCTGAATTGGGGGATTAAGTCCCCTTCAATCCTAAGGGTCCTTAGGAGCCAACTAGACCACCAGGTACCTCCAGTAATCCCCACACAGTGGGATTGGTGAGAGGTGGTCCGAGGCCATGCCCCTTTTTACACCACTCCGCAAATGCGCCTCTTGGCGCACTTCTGGTGGGGCGATGAGGTCCTCTTGTGTCCTGAGGACCTCAGGACACAAGTGGACTTCATCCCCCAGGCAGCAGTGCGCCAGGAGGCACGTTTGCAGAGTGGTGTAAAAAGGGGGCGTGGCCTCTGACCACTCTCAGCAATCCAGCTGTGTGGGGCTTACTGGAGGTACCTGGTGGGCTAGTTGGCCCCCAGGGACCCTCCGGAGGCAAGGGGACTTCATCCCCCAACCAAGAGCGCGCCAGGAGGCGCGTTTGCAGAGTGGTGGACAAAGGGGGCGTGGCCTGTGTCCACCTATCAGCAATCCCACTATCTGTGGCATACTGGAGATATCAGGTAGGCTAGTTGGCCCCTAAGGACCCCCACGAGCGAAGTGGACTTTAATCCCCATCCAAGAGCGCGCCAGGGAGCGCGTTTGCAGAGTGGTGGGGAAAGGGGGCATGGCCTGCTATGAGAACTTAGCAATGCTGCTGTGTGGGACTTACTGGAGGTAATAGGAGGGGTAGTTGGCCCCCAAGGTTGTCCTTGGGGGCCAGCTACCCCTCCTGTTACCTCCACTAAGTCCCACACAGTTGGATTGCTAAGAGGTCTTCGGTGGCCACACACCCCCTTTCTCCACCACTCTGCAAACGCGCCTCCTGGCACAGTACTGGTTGGGGGATGAAGTCCACTTTACTCCTGAGGGACTTTGGGGGCCAAGAAGCCCTCCTGGTACCTCCTGTAAGTCCTACGCAGCGGAATTCCTGAGCGCTGGTTGGAGGCCCAGCCCCCTTTCTCCACCACTCTGCAAACGTGACTACCAGTTAAAGAAGCATTTGTAATTTAATAGGTCTCGCATTTGCAAGAGTTAGAGCTAGTGGCGTTGTAAATGTAAAAGTTTTTTACTAATGTTTTTGGAGTGGAGTGGATGTACGTTGTGTGTAGTGGAATTATGTGGTATGTTGTGCAGTGAAATTATGTGGATAGAAAGTATGTGGTATTTAGTGTATAGGAATTATGTAGAGTGGGATTATGTGTTATGGAGAGCAATTATGTGGTATGGTAGTCTGTGTTGTGGAGTGGTAACCTCAGGTTTAGTCTTCCTCATTTCCATAGAAGCTAAACTATGAACTCCATGAGACAAAAAAAGAAGGAATCACTGAGGAGCACTTCTGGACCTAGTCAGAGGTATAAGCAGGGCCACTGGAATTATGCGACTGTTTGGCTGCACCAACTTCCGCACAATTATACATTTTCCGCATTAGCCACATAATCCATCATCTGCTGCCTAATCTGCAGATTTGAACAAAAAAGCCTTGTTTCTAGCTCAAACGGCTCAAACGTTACCAAAAATGCAGCGATAAGTGTTACAGCGTGGTGGAAGGTCCTTTGTAAACCTTGAATGGTCACCTGTTACTTATTGCTAAATGTGGGTGTTAAATTGGTACTAATGGTGTGCAAGCCACTCTTGCTTCTTTCTGCACCTCTCTTGCCTCTTTCTGCATTTCTGTTGCTTCTTTCTGCACCTTTCTTTCTTTTTCTGCACTTCTCTTGCCTCTTTCTGCACATCTCTTCTACTTTCTGCACCTCTTTTGCCTCTTTCTGCACCTCTGTTGCCTCTTTCTGCACCTCACTTGCTTCTTTGTAAACCCCTCTTGCCTCTTTCTGCACCTCTCTTGCCTCTTTCTGTACCCCTCTTCCCTCTTTCTGCACCCCTCCTGCCTCCTTCTGCACCTCTGTTCCTTCTTTCTGCACTTCTTTTGTTTCTTTCTGCACTTCTCTTGCTTCTTTTTGCACCCCTCTTGCCTCTTTCTCCACCCCTCTTCCCCCTTTCTGCATTTCTGTTGCTTTCTGCACTTCTCTTGCCTCTTTCTCCACCCCTCTTCCCTCTTTCTGCATCTCTGATGCTTCTTTCTGAACTTATCTTGCGTCTTTCTGCACCTCTCTTGCTTCTTTCTGCACCCCTTGTGCCTCTTTCTGCACCCCTCTTCTCTTTCTGCACTCCTCTTGCCTCTTTATGCACCTCTGTTCCTTCTTTCTGCACTTCTTTTGTTACTTTCTGCACCTCTCTTGCTTTTTTCTGCACCCCTCTTCCCTCTTTTTGCACCCCTCTTGCCTTTTTATGCACCCCTGTTCCTTCTTTCTGCTCTTCTTTTGTTTCTTTCTGCACCTCTCTTGCTTCTTTCTACACCCCTCTCGCCACTTTTTCCACCCCTCATCCCTCTTTCTGCACCTCTGTTGCTTCTTTCTGCACTTCTCTTGCTTCTTTCTGCACCTATGTTGCATCTTTCTGCACTACTCTTGCTTCTTTCTGCACCTCTCTTGCTTCTTTCTGCACCTCTCTTGCTTCTTTCTGCACCACTCGTGCTTCTTTCTGCACCCCTCTTCTGTCTTTCTGTACCCCTCTTGCCTCTTTCTGCACCCCTGTTCCTTCTTTCTGCACCCCTGTTCCTTCTTTCTGCTCTTCTTTTGTTTCTTTCTGCACCTCTCTTGTTTCTTTCTACACCCCTCTCGCCAATTTTTCCACCCCTCATCCCTCTTTCTGCACCTCTGTTGCTTCTTTCTGCACTTCTCTTGCTTCTTTCTGCACCTCTGTCCCTTCTTTCTGCAACCCTTGTGCCTCTTTCTGCACCCCTCTTCCCCCTTACTGCTCCTCTCTTGCCTCTTTCTGCACCTCTGTTCCTTCTTTCTGCACTTCTTTTGTTTCTTTCTGCAACTTTCTTGCTTCTTTCTGCACCCCTCTTGCCACTTTCTCCATCCCTCTTCCCACTTTCTGCACCTCTGTTGCTTCTTTCTGCACCGCTCTTGCCCCTTTCTGCACCCATCTTCCCGCACCTCTGTTGCTTTTCTGCACTACTCTTGCTTCTTTCTGCACCCTTGTGCCTCTTTCTGCACCTCTGTTCCTTCATTCTGCACTTCTTTTGTTTCTTTCTACAGCTCTCTTGCTTCTTTCTACACCCCCTTGCCTCTTTCCCCACCCCTCTGCCCTCTTTCTGCACCCCTGTTGCCTCTTTCTGCACCTCTGTTCCTTTTTTCTGCACTTCTCTTGTTTCTTTCTGCACATCTCTTGCTTCTTTCTTCACCCCTCGTGCCTCTTTCTGCAACCTTCTTCCCTCTTTTTGCACCTCTGTTCCTTCTTTCTGCACTTCTTTTGTTTCTTTCTGCACCCTTCTTCCCTTTTTTGCATCCCTCTTGCCTCTTTCTGCAGTTCTCTTGTCATTTTCTGCACCATTCTTGCCTCTTTCTGCACCTCACTTGCCTCTTTCTGCACCTCTCTTGCCTCTTTCTGCACCTCACTTGCCTCTTTCTGCACTTCTCTCGCTTCTTTCTACACCTCTGTTGCTTCTTTCAACAATTCTCTTGCCTTCCTGCACTTCTCTTGCTTGTTTCTGCACCTCTCTTGCGTCTTTCTGCACCTTTTTTGCCTCTTTCTGCACCTCACTTGCTTCTTTCTGCACCCCTCTTGCCTCTTTCTGCACCGCTCTTTTCTCTTTCTGCACCTCTCTTGCCTCTTTCTGCACCCCTGTTCCCTCTTTCTGCACCTTTCCTGCCTCTTTCTGCACCTCTGTTCCTTTTTTCTGCACTTCTCTTGTTTCTTTCTGCACATCTCTTGCTTCTTTCTTCACCCCTCGTGCCTCTTTCTGCAACCTTCCCTCTTTTTGCACCTATGTTCCTTCTTTCTGCACTTCTTTTGTTTCTTTCTGCCCCCTTCTTCCCTTTTTTGCATCCCTCTTGCCTCTTTCTGCAGTTCTCTTGTCATTTTCTGCACCTCTCTTGCCTCTTTCTGCACCTCACTTGCCTCTTTCTGCACCTCTCTTGCCTCTTTCTGCACCTCACTTGCCTCTTTCTGCACTTCTCTTGCTTCTTTCTACACCTCTGTTGCTTCTTTCAACAGTTCTCTTGCCTCTTTCTGCACTTCTCTTGCTTGTTTCTGCACCTCTCTTGCGTCTTTCTGCACCTTTGTTGCCTCTTTCTGCACCTCACTTGCTTCTTTCTGCACCCCTCTTGCCTCTTTCTGCACTGCTCTTTTCTCTTTCTGCACCTCTCTTGCCTCTTTCTGCACCACTGTTCCCTCTTTCTGCACCTTTCCTGCCTGTTTCTGTACCTCTCTTGCCTCTTTCTGTACCTCTGTTGCTTCTTTCTGCACTTCTCTTGCTCTTTCTGCACCCTTCGCGCCTCTTTCAGCACCTCTGTTGCTTCTTTCTGCACTTCTCTTCCTTCTTTCTGCACCCCTCCTGTCTCTTTCTGTACCTCTCTTGCCTCTTTGTGCACCTCTCCTACCTCTTTCTACACCCCTCTTGCCTCTTTTTGCACCTCTGTTCGTTCTTTCTGCACTGCTCTTGCTTCTTTCAGCAATTCTCTTGCCTCTTTCTGCACTTCTCTTGCTTGTTTCTGCACCTCTCTTGCGTCTTTCTGCACCTCTGTTGCCTCTTTCTGTACCTCACCTGCTTCTTTCTGCACCCCTCTTGCCTCTTTCTGCATCCCTCTTCCCTCTTTCTGCACCTCTCTTGCCTCTTTTTGCACCCCTGTTCCCTCTTTCTGCACCTTTCCTGCCTGTTTCTGCACCTCTCTTGGCTCTTTCTGTACCTCTGTTGCTTCTTTCTTTACTTCTCTTGCCTCTTTCTGCACCCTTCGCGCCTCTTTCAGCACCTCTGCTGCTTCTTTCTGCACTTCTCTTCCTTCTTTCTGTACCCCTCCTGCCTCTTTCTGTACCTCTCTTGCCTCTTTGTACATCTCTACTACCTCTTTCTGCACCCCTCTTGCCTCTTTTTGCACCTCTGTTGCTTCTTTCTGCACTTCTCTTGCCTCTTTCTGCACCCCTCTTGCCTCTTTAAGCCCCTCTGTTGCTTCTTTCTGCACTTCTCTTGGTTCTTTCTGCACCTCTCTTGCCTCTTTCTGTACCCTTTTGCCTCTTTGTGCACCTCTCCTGCCTCTTTCTGCACCTCTCTTGCCTTTTTCTGCAGTTCTCTTGCCTCTTTCTGCACCTCTTTTGCTTCTTTCTGCACTTTTCCTGCCTCTTTCTGTACCCCTCTTGCCTCTTTCTGCACCTCTGTTGGTTCTTTCTGCACTGCTCTTGCTTCTTTTTGCACCTCTGTTGCAAATTTCTGCATCCCTCTTGCCTCTTTCTGTACCCCTTGTCCCTCTTTCTGTACCTCTCTTGCCTCTGTCTACACACCTGTTCCCTCTTTCTGCACCCCTTTGCCTGTTTCTGCAACTTTCTTGCCTCTTTCTGAAGTTCTCTTGCCTCCTTCTACACCTCACTTGCCTCTTTCTGCATTTCTCTTGCTTCTTTCTGCACCTCTCTTGCCCCATTCTGCACATCTCTTGGTTCTTTCTGCACTGCTCTTGCCTCTTTCTGCACCCCTATTGCCTCTTTGAGCACCTCTTTTGCTTCTTTCTGCACTTCTCTCTCCTCTTTGTGCACCCCTCTTGCCTCTTTGTGCACCTCTGTTGCTTCTTTCTGCACTTCTATTGCCTCTTTCTGCACCCTTCTTGCTTCTTTCTGCACCCCTGTTGTCTCTTTCTGCACCGCTGTTGTCTCTTTCTGCACTTGTATTTCCTCTTTCTGCACATCTCTTGCTTCTTTCTGCACCTCTCTTGCTTCTTTCTACACTTCTCTTGCTTCTTTCTGCACCTCTCTTGCTTCTTTCTGCACCCTTCCCTTTTTTTGCATCCCTCTTGCCTCTTTCTGCTGTTCTCTTGGCATTTTCTGCACTTCTCTTGCCTCTTTCTGCACCTCACTTGCCTCTTTCTCCACTTCTCTTGCTTCTTTCCACACCTCTGTTGCTTCTTTCAGCAATTCTCTTGCCTATTTCTGTACTTCTCTTGCTTGTTTCTGCACCTCTCTTGCGTCTTTCTGCACCTCTCTTGCATCTTTCTGCACCTCACTTGCTTTTTTCTGCACCTCTGTTGCCTCTTTCTGCACCTCACTTGCTTTTTTCTGCACCCCTCTTGCCTCTTTCTGCACCCCTCTTCCCTCTTTCTGCACCTTTCTTGCCTGTTTCTACACCTCTCTTGCCTCTTTCGGCACCTCTGTTGCTTCTTTCTGCACTTCTCTTGCCTCTTTCTGCATCTCTGACTTAGAGGTAGTTTTAATCCCCCTGCCCTATTATGTGCTAGGGCCTTACAGGGGAGGTCATGCCAATCACAGGGGTACCCCAACACATAGTGTACCCTAGTGTATGTAGGTGTTTCACTGTATTCTAAGTGTCTTTCAGCATAGCACTGGCTCTGGGCCTGGTTAGTCAGAGTCAGTTACCACCAGTACCAGTCAGCAAAAAGTTGGGGGCACAGGATGACTTTGCAACAAGGCCTCTTTCTGCACCTCTGTTGGTTCTTTCTGCATATCTCTTGCTTCTTTTTGCACCTTTCTTCCTCTTTCTGGACTTCTGTTGCCTCTTTCTGTATTTCTCTTGCTTCTTTCTGCGCCTTTCTTCCTCTTTCTGCACATGTCCTACCTCTGTAGGCATAGTTAGAAATTGGCATTTAAAAAACCTTTGAAATTCAGTGAAAAAAACCATAGGTTTTAGGGACGTTATAGTTAGAAATTAGCATTTAAAAAACCTTTGAAATTCACAGAAAAACCATAGGTTTCAGGGACGTTATAGTTAGAAATTAGCATTTAAAAAACCTTAGAAATTCACTGAAAAAAACCACAGGTTTCAGGGACGTTATAGTTAGTTGGACATTTCACCCGTACAAAACCAGAGAAATCCGGCCGTTATAGTTAGTTGAGCTAACTATAACTCGCGCCCCCGCAATGCACTGCTGATGAAATCACATATTACATCACTCATGACATGGTCAGTGACATCACTGATGACATCATCCACGTGATCATCTGATGCGCCGCCACACACCCTAATATAACATTTGATACACCCCCTCTAAAAAACAGACTACCATTCTCGAAATTATAGACACACCAATACCACTTAGTACATACGCACTGACTGATTCCTAGGTCTACACACACATCCATTCACTCACCCATACAGTCAGTCATACATGCAGTCACTCAGCAATACAGCCACTATCATATGCACTCATACACCTATACAGACATTCACACACCGCCACTCACCCATAGAGTTACTCACACACCTAGTCAGTCATGCAAAGAATCAATCACACTCCCATTTACTCACCTATACTGTTATACACACACCACCTAACTTATTCATACAGATACTAACACATGCTTGCTCTCTTATACAATCACTGACACGAGCACACACTCATCCATACAGTCACTCTCACAATCACTCACTCTCACATATAGTCATTTATATAGTCCAACACTCACATATACTGCCTTTCACATATGTAGTTACTCACACATGTACCACTGAGACATCCATTCACTCACCAACACACCCATACACACACACACACCCATACAGCTCTTCACAGATGCACTCTTGAACCCATACACCCAGTGAATCACCCACTCACACATCTATGCACGAGTCACCCACCCACCCACATAGACACTCAGGCACCCATACAGATTCTCAGACAACCAATCAATAACCCATATAGACACTCATGTAGGTACTCACCAACCCATGCAGCTGCTTACACACCAACTGACAGACTGATACAGACATTCACACAGTTTAGTCACTAACCCATGCATTCAGTAAGACACGTTTAATCACTAACTTATACAGTCGGTCACGCACCTACTAAATCATCCATTCAGACACTCATACACCCACTCATTCTTCAATACACCTTGGCATATATATATATAACATTCTTAAACTTTTAAAAATCACCCAGTCTCTGGATGATGTCATCAGTGATGTCATCAGTGATGTCATTTGAGATGTCATCAGTGATGACATCAGTGATGTCACTGACCATGTCATGAGTGATGTAATATGTGACATCATCAGCAGTACATTGCGGGGGCGCGAGTTATAGTTAGCTCAACTAACTATAACGGCCGAATTTCTCTGGTTTTGTACGAGTGAAATGTCCAACTAACTATAACGTCCCTGACACCTGTGGTTTTTTCAGTGAAAATATATATTATCTACTGGCGGTCGCCAGTAGATAGTTATAGTTAGGACCTATTATCCATAGGAAATCCGCGACATTCTATTTGAAATAACGTTGGCGCCGGTTGACGAATCTTCACGAAAGTTTCCAACTTGTTGGGGCGCTCCGCTCCTACCCTGAAAGTCTCGGGTTGATTCGTCAAGCGGGGGCCGAGAAAAAGGGGGTCCCAAAACGCGTTTTCCCCATTCATTTTTCCATAGGAACCTTTAGTCGCAGCTACAGCCCGAACTGCTGAACGGAATTACACCAAATTTGGCAAAGAGGTAGCCCTTGGTTCAGACTGGTGCCTTTTGCTTAAATGGTGTAAATCCGTTCAGTAGTTCCTGAGAAAATCAAAAGTAAAGTCACATATATATCTATGGCCGAGTAGGGTCCGCGTACCCTCAGCGTACCCTGCGCGCACCGTCCCGATCACGAGCTGCATGCTAATTGGCTGTCAGCTGGCTGTCAACACTCCAAACCAGGAAGTGTTGGCAGCCATTTTGTCCCTCGGTTGAACCGAGGCACAAAAACAAGTGCGTAAAACGCACAAAGGGGGCAGGGTAGAAACACCCTGACCCCCTAGGCCTGCTCAGGGGGTCCCACAAGGACCCCCTGGGCAGAAAAAAGCATTTAAAAAAAAAAAAAAAATCGGCAGGATGCGCTCAGGGTGCGCGGATCCCGCCGAGAAAAAAAAAAAGAAACAAGTGCGCAAAACGCACAAAGGGGGCAGGGTAGAAACACCCTGACCCCCTAGGTCTGCTCAGGGGGTCTCACAAGGACCCCCTGGGCAGAAAAAAGCATTTTTTTAAAAAAATAAAATCGGCGGGATGCGCTTAGTGTGCGCGAATCCCGCCGAAAAATAAAAAAATCGAAGCGCGGTCTCCCGCGCTTCGATGTTAATTTGCCCCTGGGTGGGCCAAGTCCCGGGGGCATGGTGGGGGGGGTTAAATTTATGTATGGGGGGCCTCTAAGGGCCCCCAAGCCCCGAGGACCGCCACCCCCGGGGCTTTAACAAAATGGTGCGGGAGGGCTCTTTGCCCTCCCGCTGCCCGAGGACCGCCACCTCCCCGGGGCTTCTGTTTAAATTTTTTTAACCTGTGTGGGGGGGCTCCAGCCCCCCCACAGGCCTTGGGGACCGCCACCTCCCCGGGGCACTAAAAAATTAAAAATGGGGGTCCGTTTTGGACCCCGAAGCCCCGGGGACCACCACCTCCCGGGGCTTTGAAAATGTGGGGAGGGGGGCCGCGCGGCCCCCCTCCTGGAGCCAGTGATGGCCCTGGGGACCTCCACCCCCAGGGCCGGCTCCTGCAGTGTCCCGGGGTGCCTACCCCGGGACACTGCTGTTTGCAATGACAGGACGGGAGCCTCGCGGCTCCCGTCCTGTCATTGCAAACTGCTTTGGATATTGGAGCGAGAGCAGGAAACCTGCTCTCGCTTCCAATATCCAAAGCTGATTGCTTTCCACATGGGGAGCAGCATGTTAGCTGCTCCCCATGTGGAAAAGCAATGCCGGCTCCCAAGAGACGCGGGGAGCCGGCGGGACTGTGGGATTGGGGACCCCCACAGTCCCCAACCAGAGGCCAGGCCCGGGGGATGGGGTCCCCGGGGCCATAAGTGGCCAGGGAGGGGGCCACGAAGCCCCCTCCGCAAATTTAAAAAAACGAAAAAAAAGTGCAAGGCCGGCCCCGGGGATGGGGTCCCCGGGGCCTTAAATGGCCTGAGGAGGGGGCCACGCAGCCCCCTCCAAATAAAAAATTTAAAAATCGAGGCCATGCCCCGGGGGATGGGGTCCCCGGGGCCAATACAGGCCCAGGGAAGGGGGGCCACGCGGCCCCGTTCCCGTTTTTTTTTTTTTTAATTTAAAAAAAATAATAAAATGCTCAGGCCCCGGGGGATGGGGTCCCCGGGGCCAAAGTGGGCAGGGAAGGGGGCCACGCAGCCCCCTCCCATTAAAAAAAACTAGAAAAAAAAAACGACCGGCATCGTGCCGGAGGCCCCGCCCCCTCCCTGCAGTACTCTGCAAACGCGCCCCCTGGCGCGTTTGCAGAGAGGGAACGAATTTCCTTTGAATACTGGGGGTCCCTGGGGGCCAACTAGCCCACCAGGAACCTCCAGTATGCGCCAGGGGGCTGCGTTGCAGAGACGTGTACAGAGGCCACGCCCCTTTTTACACCTCTCTGCAATGCAGCTCTGTGGCGCTTTTTGGAGGTATATGGTGGGCTAGTTGGACTCCAGGGACCCTCAAGATTCAAGGGGACTTAATCCCCCAACTTAAAACGCGCCACGGGGCGCGTTTGCACAGTGGTGAAGGGAGGGGGCGGGGCTTCAGGTGACATGTGTGCAAACAGGCCCGTGGCGCGTTTTAAGATGGGGAATAAATTCCTTTTCAATCCTGAGGGTCCCTAGGGGCCAACTAGCCCACCAGGTACCTCCAGTAAGCGCCACGGAGCTGCATTGCAGAGTGTTGTAAAAAGGGGCGTGGCCTCTGAACACCTCTCTGCTACGCAGCCCCCTGGCGCATACTGGAGGTACCTGGTGGGCTAGTTGGCCCCTAGGGACCCTCGGGATTGAGGAGGAATTAATTGTCCAACTTAAAACGCGCCACAGGGCGTGTTTGTAGACATGTCACCTTAGGCCCCACCCCCTTCCTTCACCATTTTGCAAATATTCTTCTAAAATCAGCCGAACTACGAATTCCGATTTACTCACCTGTTATCAGGAGAGACCTCAGTGCTGCATCTTTGAGCCCAGTACTGATCCTGAAAAGTAATTCTAACCGTACTTACCAGTAACTTGAATTTCCTTCCATAGGATATCATTGCCTGCTTTTTGCTGAAAAAGTTTCTAAGTGTCGATTTTTGAAACATACAAATATTCCTCTAAAATCAGCCGAAATACGAATTTCGATTTACTCACCTGTTATCAGGAGAGACCTCATTGCTGCATCTTTCAGCCCAGTACTGGTCCTGAAAAGTAATTTTAACCGTACTTACCAGTAACTTGAATTTCCTTCCATAGGCTAACATTGACTGGTTTCACTTGGAAATTCTTCTAAGTGTGGAGTTTTGGAACTTTATAATATTCCTCTAAAATCAGCCGAAATACGAATTCCGATTTACTCACCTGTTATCAGGAGAGACCTCAGTGCTGCATCTTTCAGCCCAGTACTGATCCTGAAAAGTAATTTTAACCGTACTTACCAGTAACTTGAATTTCCTTCCATAGGATATCATTGCCTGCTTTTTGCTGAAAAAGTTTCTAAGTGTCGATTTTTGAAACATACAAATATTCCTCTAAAATCAGACGAAATACGAATTCCGATTTACTCACCTGTTATCAGGAGAGAACCCAGTGCTGCATCTTTTAGCCCAGCACTGACCCTGAAAAGTAATTCTAACCGTACTTAACAGTAACTTGAATTTCCTTCCATAGGCTAACATTGACTGGTTTCACTTGGAAATTCTTCTAAGTGTGGAGTTTTGGAACTTTATAATATTTCTCTAAAATCAGCCAAACTATGAATTCCGATTTACTCACCTGTTATCAGGAGAGAACCCAGTGCTGCATCTTTTAGCCCAGCACTGACCCTGAAAAGTAATTCTAACCGTACTTACCAGTAACTTGAATTTCCTTCCATAGGAATCCATTGTCTGGTTTTCAGCAGAAAAGTTTCAAAGTGTCGATTTTCACAAACTACAAATATTCCTTAAAAATCGCATGTGTGACTGAAACGCATTCTTTCAACTGTTTACAGGAGATGCACCAGTGCTGGTTCCAGGATCCACCACTGAGTAAGAAAAAGTAACGATAACACTACTTACCTGCTAAGTGAATTTCCTCCCATAGGATAACATTGGTGATTCTATATGAAAAAGTTTCTAAGTGTCAACTTTTAAAATACAATAATATTCCTTAAAAATCACTACTGTAACCAAAACGCTTTTACTCAACTGTTTACAGGAGATGTCCCAGGACTGAATCTAGGATCCAGTCCTGTGGTTAGAAAAAGTAATCCATAAAGTAACTAATTGCATTTAAGTAGAAATTCACATTCAGCTCTATGTTGCTTTGTTTTTGAAATTGTGTTGCCCATTACAACAACTGTAACTACTGTACTTAAAAGTCTATTGCCTATTTGCAAAGTATTTAAACTAAAGTAATTCATTCTGAGAAAGTATATTTTGTAATGTAATGTATAATGTAATTACAATGTAATTTAAAAAATAAAATATCTAAAAATAAATAGTTTAAAAAAATGTTGTAAATCAGTATCAAAAAAATAAATATAACAATTAATACATTTAAAAATTGTCATTTACAAAACCTTTGAAATTCACTGAAAAAACCATAGGTTTCAGACACGTTATAGTTAGAAATTAGCATTTAAAAAACCTTTGAAATTCACTGAAAAAACCATAGGTTTCAGACACGTTATAGTTAGGAATTAGCATTTAAAAAACCTTTGAAATTCACTGAAAAAACCATAGGTTTCAGGCACGTTATAGTTAGAAATTAGCATTTAAAAAACCTTAGAAATTCACTGAAAAAACCATAAGGTTTTAGGGACAGTTATAGTTAGTTGGACATTGCACTCGTACAAAACCCGTGAAATTCCCCGTTATAGTTAGTTCAGGTAACTATAACTCGCGCCCCCGCAATGCACTGCTGATGATGTCACATATTACATCACTCATGACATGGTCAGTGACATCACGGATGACATCACTGATGACATCTCAAATGACATCACTGATGACATCACTGATGACATCATCCATGTGAGAATTTAATGCATCTTCTCACACCCTAATATAACTTTTGATACACCCACTCTAAATTACAGACTGCCATTCTCAAAACCATACACACTCCAATACCAATAAGTACATACCCACTCACTGATTCTTAGGTCTACACAGACACATCTACTCACTCACCCGTACAGTCACTCATACTTACAGTCACTCAGTACAGGACTATCATATGCACTCAAACACCTATATAAACACTCACACAACGCAACTCATCCATAGAGGTACTCACACACCTAGTCAGTCATGCAAATAATTAATCACACTCCAATTTACTCACCTATACAGTTATACACACCAGCTCACTTACTCATAAAAATACTAGCACATTCTTACGCTCCTATGCAATCACTGATGCAAGCACACACTCATCCATATAGCCACTCTCACAATCACACACTCTCACTTATAGCCATTTATATACTCCAACACACATATACTGCCTTTCACATATGTAGTTACTCACACATGTACCACTGAGATATACATTCAATCACTAACATACCCATACACACACTCACCCACCCATACAGTCCATCACAGATGCACTCTTGAAACCATGCACCCAGTGAATCACCCACTCACACATCTATGCACAGAGTCACAACCACCCCACCCACACAAACACTGAGGCACCCATACAGATACTCAGAGAACCAATCCATAACCCATATAGACACTCATTTAGCTAGTCAGAAACCCATGCAGCTGCTTCAACAACAGACAGACGGATACAGACATTCACACAGTTTAGTCACTCACCCATGCATCCAGTAAGATACGTTTAATCACTCACTTATAGACTCAGTCACGCACCTACTAAATCATCCATTCAGGCGCTTCTACACCCACTCATTCTTCAATACGCCTTTCCCTATATATATTAAACATATTTAAACTTTACAGAAACACACAGTCACTGGATGATGTCATCAGTGATGTCATTTGAGATGTCATCAGTGATGTCATCAGTGATGTCACTGACCATGTCATGAGTGATGTAATATGTGACGTCATCAGCAGTGCATTGCGGGGGCGCGAGTTATAGTTACCTGAACTAACTATAACGGGGGAATTTCACGAGTTTTGTACGAGTGCAATGTCCAACTAACTATAACTGCCCCTAAAACCTTATGGTTTTTTCAGTGAATATATATATATATATATATATATTCAAAAGAAAAGCCCCGAGCTTTTGAAGTAGCACTCCACAAGGGTTCAGTTTTCAAAACCATTTATTCAGGAAAAAACGGCCCCATGACTCCGATGAGTCTCTCTCCCTGACGCGTTTCAGTGCTACCAAGCACCTTAATCATAGGGCGGCGCTTCGGTAAAACCTGGGATCCGAGGCCCACTGGAGGGCTGTGAGAGATGAAATTATGCAAATTGGCAGTGAAAACACTTGGTAAAGACCTGGCCATACCTGAATGGCAGAATTGGGACTTCTACTCCTGGCATACCGCTTACTGGAAAGCGAGTGCCATGCGGGGATAAAAGGTGGAGGTCCATCCCAGGTTTTACCGAAGCGCCGCCCTATGATTAAGGTGCTTGGTAGCACCGAAACGCGTCAGGGAGAGAGACTCATCGGAGTCATGGAGCTGTTTATTCCTGAATAAATGGTTTTGAAAACTGAACCCTTGTGGAGTGCTACTTCAAAAGCTCGGGGCTTTTCTTTTGAATATATATATATATATATATTCACTGAAAAAACCATAGGTTTTAGGGACAGTTATAGTTAGTTGGACATTGCACTCGTACAAAACCCATGAAATTCCCCCGTTATAGTTAGTTCAGCTAACTATAACTCGCGCCCACAATGCACTGCTGATGACGTCACATATTACATCACTCATGACATGGTCAGTGACATCACTGATGACATCACTGATGATATCTCAAATGACATCACTGATGACATCATCCAGTGACTGTGTGTTTCTGTAAAGTTTAAATATGTTTAATATATATAGGGAAAGGCGTATTGAAGAATGAGTGGGTGTATATGTGTCTGTATGGATGATTTAGTAGGTGCGTGACTAACTCTATAAGTGAGTGATTAAACGTATCTTACTGAATGCATGGGTTAGTGACTAAACTGGGTGAATGTCTGTATCCATCTGTCTGTTGCTGTGTAAGTGGCTGCATGGGTTTGTGAATAGCTACATGAGTGTCTATATGAGTTATTGATTGGTTGTCTGAGTATCTGTATGGGTGCCTGAGTGTTTGTGTGGGTGGGGTGTGTGCGACTCTGTGCATAAATGTGTGAGTGGGTGATTCACTGGGTGGATGGTTTCAAGAGTGCATCTGTGATAGACTGTATGGGTGGGTAAGTGTGTGTAAGAGTGTGTTAGTGAGTGAATGTATGTCCCAGTGGTACATGTGTGAGTAACTACATATGTGAAAGGCAGTATATATGTGTGTTGGAGTATATAAATGGCTATAAGCGAGAGTGTGTGATTGTGAGAGTGACTGTATGGATGAGTGTGTGCTTGTATCAGTGATTGTATAAGAGCGTAAGAATGTGCTAGTATTTGTATGAGTAAGTGAGCTGGTGCGTGGATAACTGTATAGGTGAGTAAATGGCAGTGTGTTTAATTATTTGCATGACTGACTAGGTGTGTGAGTACCTCTATGGATGAGTGGCGGTGTTTGAGTGTCTATATAGGAGTATGAGTGCATATGATAGTCCTGTACTGAGTGACCGTAAGTATGAGTGACTGTACGGGTGAGTGAGTGGATGTGTGTGTAGACCTAAGAATCAGTGAGTGGGTATGTAGTTATTGGTGCTGGAGTGTCTATGGTTTTGCGAATGGCAGTCTGTAATTTAGAGTGGGTGTATCAAAGGTTATATTAGGGTGTGAGGAGGTGCATCAGATTATCACGTGGATGATGTCATCAGTGATGTCATCAGTGATGTCATTTGAGATGTCATCAGTGATGTCACTGACCATGTCATGAGTGATGTAATATGTGACGTCATCAGCAGTGCATTGCGGGGGCGCGAGTTATAGTTAGCTGAACTAACTATAACGGGGGAATTTCATGGGTTTTGTACGAGTGCAATGTCCAACTAACTATAACTGTCCCTAAAACTTATGGTTTTTTCAGTGAATTTGTAAGGTTTTTTAAATGCTAATTTCTAACTATAACGTGCCTGAAACCTATGGTTTTTTCAGTGAATTTCAAAGGTTTTTTAAATGCTAATTCCTAACTATAACATGTCTGAAACCTATGGTTTTTTCAGTAAATTTCAAAGGTTTTGTAAATGACAATTTTTAAATGTGTTAATTGTTATTTTTATTTTTTTGATACTGATTTACTACATTTTTTTAAACTATTTATTTTTAGATATTTTATTTTTTAAATTACATTGTAATTACATTATACATTACATTACAAAATATACTTTCTCAGAATGAATTACTTTAGTTTAAATACTTTGCAAATAGGCAATAGACTTTTAAGTACAGTAGTTACAGTTGTTGCATTGGGCAACACAATTTCCAACACAATGCAACATTGAGCTCAATGTGAATTTCTACTTAAATGCAATTAGTTACTTTATGGATTACTTTTCTAACCACAGGACTGGATCCTAGATTCAGTCCTGGGACATCTCCTGTACCAGTTGAGTAAAAGCGTTTTGGTTACAGTAGTGATTTTTAAGGAATATTATTGTATTTTAAAAGTTGACAGAGAAACTTTTTCACATAGAATCACCAATGTTATCCTATGGGAGGAAATTCACTTAGCAGGTAAGTAGTGTTATCGTTACTTTTTCTTACTCAGTGGTGGATCCTGGATCCAGCACTGGTGCATCTCCTGTAAACTGTTGAAAGAATGCGTTTAAGTCATACAGGCGATTTTTAAGGAATATTTGTAGTTTGTGAAAATTGACACTTTGAAACTTTTCTGCTGAAAACCAGACAATGGATTCCTATGGAAGGAAATACAAGTTACTGGTAAGTACGGTTAGAATTACTTTTCAGGGTCAGTGCTGGGCTAAAAGATGCAGCACTGGGTTCTCTCCTTTTTTTTAATTTTTTTTATTTATTTCTTTTTTTTTATTTCTTTTTTTAATTTAAGTCCTCATTGCCCAGGTACACAGGAGTATTACCCCTTGATCACTTCCAAATGGTGCCTCACGTGATCTTTAGGAATCCTGGTGCGATACACTCTACACCTTGCCATCTGTACTCAACCATCGGTGCCTCTTCCGTCCTGTCATCCATCGACAACCGCCAGAGTATTTTAGCAATATGGTATAGAGGCCTAATCATTGGACTCATACATTAATGTCTGTACCCAATTCTCATAGGGAAGCCAAAAAGCATTGCGCTTACATTTGTATAATCTATCCAATACATTAGTATACTTTATTGAGGCCCACCATTCTAGTTTACTCGGGGGAGTGACTTTAACCCACTTTTTACAAATTTCCCTACGAGCGAGTAGTATAAGATAAAATATCAGTTTTTAGTATTCTTTGACAGAGATTCATAATTATTTGGGAGCCCAAAAAAAACCAGTGATACGCTTACCTGAAGCACTTCACCAAGTATTGAGAAGATTGTATTACTCACATCAGACCAAAACTCTTGGATCACCGGACAATCCATAAACATGTGAATGTCATCGCCTTTCTCCTTATCACATTTTGGACATCTTGGCACTACTCCATTCCCCAGCTTAGATAATTTATATGGAGTCCAATATACCCTGTGGAGACAAAAGAGGTGGTTCCGCCTTAAATTTGCGGGACGTACTGTGGAGTATAACATGTCGCAAGATACTTGCCATAGATCTTGGATCTGCTCCTCTGGCAATCTCTTCTCCCACAGCACCGATGGCAAGTTGAAATCCCCATCCGCCATCTCCACTAGCAACCAATATCCGTTCGCCACCTCTTTTTTATTCTTTACGCCGACTACTAAACTTTCTTCCAATTTATTAGGCAGTCCTGCTCCAAGGCCATCTGTGAGACTCCAACTCATCATTGGAAGATACTTAAAACTTGACAGTAGGCCATTAAACAGTATTTGGCACTCTCCCCAGGGTATTAGGGTTCCATTGATTATCAATTGACTCCAGATAGTAATTCCTGCATCTTTTAGTGGGCGCACCAAACAGTCCTTTGACCATTCCGGAGATCCAGGAGAGTCAAAAATCGGTGCCAGCCCACTATAGTAGTTAATTTTTGCCTCTCTCCTAACTTTGTGCCATGTTATTGCTAGGCTCTGTAGGGTTTTCAGACGTATTTTTTTTAAAAAGCGCGGGTCTCCATATTTAAAGATGAAACCAGACTCTCCCCCTTTTACACCTTTTAGCATTGCTGTATACATCTTTCCTATTTCTGAATCATCTGGCACCTTAAACAAACCTTTCCCTCCTTTTAATAAAAAAACCCAGGCATAATATAATAGGTCTGGCAACCTTAAGCCTCCTTTCTCATATTGCCGTCTCAGTTTTTTCCACGAAATACGCACTCCTTTAGAAGCCCAAATAAAACTGGTTATTTTAGACTGAGTTTTTTTGAGCCACTCATCCTTAAATGCCATTGGAATATTCTGGAATAGGAAGGTAATTTTTGGGAGAATTGTCATTTTGATGATATTGACTCTACCGTAGATAGATAATGGTAAGTGAGACCACCCCAACAGCAATTTCCCAATTTCCTTATTGGCCTTCTGAAAATTGGTTTCGGGAATTTGTTCAATTTTCTCAGTGATTTTGATGCCCAGATACCTCATTTCTTTTTTAACACAACTCTCTTGTGTAGTAATATTCCAAACCATTATATCCGTTTTGCCTTGATTTATTTTGTAGCCAGAAATCTTCCCAAAACCTGCCGCCAGCTCATAAACTATTGGTAAAGTTTGGCTGAGATTTGATGTATACACCACCAAGTCATCCGCATACAATCCCAATTTCTTTTGCCAACCCCTGGCTTGAAAAGGAAGTATCTCCCCATGTTTCCTAATTTTTTCTGCAAAGGGTTCAATGTAGAGATTAAAGAGTAGTGGGGACAATGGGCACCCCTGCCTCGTCCCTCTAAAGATGTTAAACTTTTCAGATAGCCTCCCATTTATTAGTATTTTTGCCGTGGGGTTTTTATATATCTGCTTTATTGCCCTACAGAAATTTCCTCCCAAGTTTGATAATCTCAATACTTCCAATAAGTAAGACCAGTTTACTTGGTCAAATGCTTTAGTCGCGTCAACTGTAATGACGGCTAATGGCTCCTTGTCCACAGAGGCTAAGTCAATAGCACCAATAAGGCTATAAGTTAGATCCTTAATACTCCTTCCGCGCACAAACCCTTTTTGATCTTCATGAAGGAGTGCTCCCACCACCCCATTCAACCTATCTGCTAATATCTTCGAATAGATCTTATAGTCCGAATTTAGCAAAGAAATAGGTCTGTATGAATCGCAACAGTCTGGTTGTTTATCGGGTTTAAGAATCAAGGTCACAATAGCTTCATTCCATGAAGGAGGAATCTCTTCTCCATTTTCGAAGATATTTGTAAATAGCATACTGATAACTGGCAATAGATATTTACCCAATTTCTTGTAAACCTCCACTGGAAGACCATCGGGACCTGCTGCCTTACCAGATTTCCCAGCTTTAATGGCATTTTCTATTTCTTGCTCAGTTATTGTGCTATTGATGACGCCCTTATGGAGTTCGGATACTTTACGAGGTACTTCTTGATCTAACCAATCCAAAACTTCCTTCCTTGTCGTACATAGGTCTTCTGTGTATACTTCCCCATAATATTTCAACAACGTATCCTCTATACTAGCCCCCATTGTAGTTGGACAACCAGGATTGCCATAATTAAGTTCTTTTATAAAACACCTGGCCTGATCACTCTTTATCTTCCATGCAAGTAACTTGCCACACCCTTCCCCATAGTTAAAGTGGGCCAATTTGCTAGCTTGCCATCTTTCTTGCAACCGCCTTTCTACCACCGCCAACAAATCCATCTTAAGAGTTTGAATCAATATTTGCCCCACCTCATACTCTAATTCGTTGCATTGTATTTCATGTTCCAAACTCTGAATCTTATTTTCTATGCTTAGAATTTCTGCCTTCCGCTGTTTATTTTTATACAGCTGAAATGATGTAATTTTACCCCTCAAGAAGGCCTTGTACGTGTCCCAGACAATCCCAATCGAGGCGCTGCCCAGATTATTGCAAAAAAATTCCTGAGACTCTAAGCCTAGTTTATCCATCGCATCCACATCAGACAATATAGAGCGATCCATAGTCCACCTCCGTTGTATTACAGCGGTCAAAGGAGCCAAAGTCAACGTTATCGCAGAATGGTCAGACAAATGTGCTCCTACATGATTTACATCACGAACCTGGATTTTTATATTGTGGTCAATTAAAAACAGATCTATTCTGGATTGGTGCCCATATTTTTTATTATTAAAAGTAAAACTCTTTAGGGAACCCTTTTTCTCTCTCCATATATCGCACCATCCTAAATTCTTTATCGAATTTTTTATCAATGATCTTGACTTATTGTGTATTATACTTCTGCTTTTAGTAGTACGGTCAAGCTTGCCATCAAGAACCACATTAAAATCACCTGCCATAATAACAGGGTCAGAAAAATCCAACAATTCAGAAAGCAAATTACTAAATGGTATGGGGTCATCGATATTTGGCCCGTAATAGCCAACTACTGTATAAAATTGATCATAATATTAAATTTTTACAATTACCCATCTTCCAGTCTTATCCACCCTACTCTCCATTACTACCAACTGAGGGTTGACTTTTATCAGGATTGCCACCCCCCTTATAGTAAGTAACTGCTCTGTACATACCATATTCTGTATCCATCTCCTACTTTTAAACAACTCCCTCATCTCATCACCCGTTAAGTGAGTTTCTTGACTAAAATAATTTGAGCAGAAGTATCTTTGAGATATTGTAGGATCCTCTCTCGCCTATGACAAACCCTGAGTCCATTCACATTCTAAGATAGAAATTCTAACAATGGCGTCTGATTTGCTGTCATGTTTTTCCCTTTCCCCTCTTTTGTTCTGTGGCTAAACTACTACCTGGGCTTCGGTGTAAATAGAGGACTTCATTTTTTTTACTTTTTTCCCCCTGCTCCCACACCCGTGCACCAAAAACTACCTGTGAGCCCCTCCCATCCCCACCCTTTGGGAAACCCTCCTCTTCCTTCTTGATGGCCTAGGCCTGAGGAGGCCCTGATTCGGAGAAACTTAATAATCTACGAAACCCACCTACGGTTAATAATATACCGCTAAAGAAACCCTTATCTCAACATATCACCACTATGTACCTCATGGATTTAGGACAGAAGCACACCTGTCATACTCCCGCACCTGATATTGATCTCAGAAATTCTTCCGCCTCCTCAACCCTACGGAAGGTCTGCATCTTATTGTTGTGCTTTACTCGTAGGCTGGCCGGGAATTTTAACTGTGCTGTGGCTCCCAAACTCTTAAAAGACTCAATCAGATTTCCTAGTTCCCATTGCTTATTAGCCGTTAGTTGCGAGATATCCGACCTGATCTCAAAACTGATGCCATCCACTATAAGAGATCTTTGTTTTAATGCCTTGAGAAGGATTTCTTCTTTAAAACTGTAAGTATGAAAATTTACCAAAATTTTCCTCGGTTTTATTTTATTAACGTTCCTTCTATATGGATCTCTGTGGACCCTCTGTATATCTGTGCTTAGCTCTTCTTCTGACCATTGTACTTGTAAGCCTTCCTTGATCAGATGTACCACAATTTTTTTATGTCATCTCCTTCGGCTCCTTCCGGGACCTTAAGCACCCGAAGATTACATCTTCTTTGATTATTTTCCAATGATTCTAGTTTCTCTTTCAGTTGCTGTTCATTACCCCTAAGGTGGCAGATCTCCTTTGTGTTAACCGTCACCTGAGATACTAGATCTTTCATCTCGATCTCCAACTGTGAAGTTCTTGCTGCAACATCATCTAGCTTTTTACCCAGATTCTCACAAACAGATCGGATCTCTTTCTGATTCGACTCAGATGTCTCGAACCTGTTTCTAACCTCGGCTGTCAAAAGATGTATCAGCTCCGTGACTGATTGCGCCTGAGCTTGTGGTTGCGGCTGTACTTGTGGCTGTACTTGTGGCAGAGATTCGCTTTCAAATTGCGCACTATTACTTGCGCATCGGTCTCCCCCCTCTCTAAATGCTCCAATAGAGGGTTCAACAGACACCTCAGAGGTCATTGCCTGTAATTGGTTTTGCACATGAAGTTGTACAGTTTGTGGCTCCATTCTTCCAAGAATAGAATATTCTGTATCAGCTTGACCCCCTTCTTTCTCCATAGACTCTTTGTCCTGAGATTCTAGGAGACCTGCCAGGACCTGAAACCTGTTGGTAATGACTGTATCTAACCCTCCTTGTGGGCCAATCTCAAGGGGACCTACGGTGGGGTTTTTTAATAACAATGTTTTTGGGGTTACCTTAAAAAAGGTTCTCAATGAAGGAGTGATCTTTGGAATTCCTGCTTGAGTTACCTTGGATTTCCTCTTTTTCTTTGGGGTTTCCCACTCTCCTGTAGCCGTATCCCGTTGTTTTGAGGGAGGAGAAAGTTTTGTTCCACTGTTTAGTTTTTTTTAGAGAGCCCTTCCCCCCTTCATACAAGTTTTGCTTAGCCCGCTTCTCAAGTGGTACCGATTTTGCTCCGTTTTCACTCCCAGCGCCCCTTCCACTTTTTCTACTGATGTAAACCCAGATACACTTGATTCCCCGTCTACCCCCCTTCCTTTACTAGAGACGAAGTCAAGTCTTCCTCAACACCAATTAAAGCCCCACTACTGCCTCCTTTCACCACTGTCTTCTTAACAAATACCTGCCCTCCTTCATTCGGAAATACCCCGCACTGACCTGTAATGTCATACATCCAGGAGTCTCCTGTAACCTTCGCGTTTGTTTTTATGCCTGCCACATTCAGCCTTGCTTTGTACGAGGCTCCGTAGAAAAAACGCTGCACCAGCGCCTTCCGACCCCTGCCGAGCTCCCGAGCAGCTCGTGCCCAGCAGGGATCCAGGATCGGAGAAGCCCGCAAACCGTCCAGACCCAGGCACCCAGCTCCAGCAGCAAACACAACCACTTCCTTGCTCACTTGCGTCTCACCGCCCACTCGTCCCGACTTCTCCAGCCCCACCACCAAACCAATCCCGCAAGAGAAAGGAGCAAGAGACCGCAAAGGGTGTCGAAGACAGGAAACCCATCCGAAAGGGGGCGGTAACACGCCAGCCAGAGACACCGTAATCAGCCGTATTCAGCCGTATAGAGCCGTACTTCAGCCACAACACGGATCAAAAAAGATCACCTTACTTTCCTTGCAACGAGGTAACCACACTCCGGGTTCTATTTAGCGGTCGAGAAAATCCTCCGTTTACATACTGTGGGCCATATGTTTTCCTCTCTTAAATCCACATAGTTTCTCCGTCTATCAGGAACCTCCGCGACCGCGTCCTAAGCGGCCGCCATGTTTCCCCGCCCTACCCACCGGCAGTCACTGGGTTCTCTCCTGATAACAGGTGAGTAAATCGGAATTCGTAGTTCGGCTGATTTTAGAGGAATATTATAAAGTTCCAAAACTCCACACTTAGAAGAATTTCCAAGTGAAACCA
Source organism: Calotriton arnoldi (assembly GCA_963921515.1). Taxonomy (NCBI): domain Eukaryota; kingdom Metazoa; phylum Chordata; class Amphibia; order Caudata; family Salamandridae; genus Calotriton; species Calotriton arnoldi. The sequence goes on from CAWUFW010019633.1 coordinate 143,817, forward strand.
GTCAATTGTAGCCTATGGAAAGAAATTCAAATTACTGGTAAGTACGGTTAGAATTACTTTTCAGGATCAGTACTGGGCTCAAAGATGCAGCACTGAGGTCTCTCCTGATAACAGGTGAGTAAATCGGAATTCGTAGTTCTGCTGATTTTAGAGGAATATTTGTATGTTTCAAAAATCGACACTTAGAAACTTTTCAGCAAAAAGCAGGCAATGATATCCTATGGAAGGAAATTCAAGTTACTGGTAAGTACGGTTAAAATTACTTTTCAGGATCAGTACTGGGCTCAAAGATGCAGCACTGAGGTCTCTCCTGATAACAGGTGAGTAAATCGGAATTCGTAGTTCGGCTGATTTTAGAGGAATATTATAAAGTTCCAAAACTCCACACTTAGAAGAATTTCCAAGTGAAACCAGTCAATGTTAGCCTATGGAAGGAAATTCAAGTTACTGGTAAGTACGGTTAAAATTACTTTTCAGGATCAGTACTGGGCTCAAAGATGCAGCACTGAGGTCTCTCCTGATAACAGGTGAGTAAATCGAATTCGTAGTTCGGCTGATTTTAGAGGAATATTTGCACAATTGTGAAGGAAGGGGGTGGGGCCTGAGGTGACATGTCTGCAAACACGCCCTGTGGCGCGTTTTAAGTTGGAGAATTAATTCCTCCTCAATCCAGAGGATCCCTAGGGGCCAACTAGCCCACCCTGTACCTCCAGTATGCGCCAGGGAGCTGCGTTGCCGAGAGGTGTTCAGAGGCCACGCCCCTTTTTGCACCTCTCTGCAACGCAGCTCTGTGGCGCTTTCTGGACGTACCTGGTGGGCTAGTTGTCCCCAGGGACCCTCAGGATTGAAGGGGATTTTATTCCCCATCTTAAAAGCGCGCCACGAGCCTGTTTACACACATGTCACCTGAAGCCGCCCCCTCCCTTCACCACTGTGCAAACGCGCCCCGTGGCATGTTTTAAGTTGGGGATTAAGTCCCCTTGAATCCTGAGGGTCCCTGGAGTCCAACTAGCCCACCATGTACGTCCAAAAGCGCCACAGAGCTGCGTTGCAGAGAGGTGTAAAAGGGGCGTGGCCTCTGTACACCTCTCTGCAACGCAGCCCTAGCATACTGGAGGTTCCTGGTGTGCTAGTTGGCCCCAGAGACCCCCAGTGTTAAGGGGTCGTTCCCCATCTGCAAACGCGCCAGGGCGCGTTTGCAGAGTGCTGCAAGCAGGGCGTGGCCTCCGGCCCGATGCCGGTCTTTTTTATTTTTTTATTTTTAGAAGGGGGCTGTGTGGCCCCCTTGTTTTTCTAATTTGTTGGCCCTGGGGACCCCATTTCCCAGGGCCTGCCCCCTAATATTTTGTTAAATAAAAAAAAATTGGAAGGGGGTCGCGTGGCCCCCCTCCCCAGGCCTTAATCGGCCCCGGGGACCCCATCCCCCGGGGCCGGCCTTTGTTTTAATTTTTTTTTTTTTTTTTAAATGTTCATTTCTTGGGGAGGGGGGCCGCGTGGCCCCCCTCCTGGGCCACTACTAGCCCCAAGGACCCCATCCCCCGGGGCTGGCCCTCTCCGTTGGGGTCCGTGGGGGGGTCCCCAATCCCCCCACGGTCCCGCCGGCTCCCCGCGTCCTTCGGGAGCCGGCATTGCTTTTCCACATGGGGAGCTGCTAAGATGCAGCTCCCCGTGTGGAAAAGCAAAGCAGTTTGCTATGACAGGACGGGAGCCGCGAGGCTCCCGTCCTGTCATAGCAAACTACAGTGTCCCGAGGGTAGGCACCCGGGACACTGCAGAAGCTGGCCCTGGGGGTGGTGGTCCCCAGGGCCATCAAAGGCTCCAGGAGGGGCCGCGCGGCCCCCTCCCTCTGTTAGCAAAGCCCGGGGAGGTGGTGGTCCCGGGGCTCGAGGGTCGTAACGGACCCCCATATTGAAATATTTAGTGCCCGGGAGGTGGCGGTCCCGGGGCGTGTGGGAGGCTGGAGCCCCCACACAGGTCATTTATTTAAAAAAAGAAGCCCCGGGGGTGGCGGTCCCGGGGCTGCGGGAGGGCCGAAGCCCTCCGCACCATTATCTTTTAAAGCCCGGGGGTGGCGGTCCCGGGGCTTAGAGGCGCAGAGGCCCCCACACATAAAAATAAAAAGCAGGCATGCCTCCGGGACTTGGGCCAGCCGGAGGCCAAATAGCATCGAAGCGCGGAGACCGCGCTCCGATTCTCCGGCTGGATCCGCGCACCCAGCGCGTTTTGCCCGATTTTTCCCAAAAATAAAAAAAAATTTGGCCTTGGGGGTCCTTTTGGGACCCCCTGAGCAGGCCTAGGGGGTCAGGGTGTTTCTACCCAGCCCCCTTTTGCGCTTTGCGCACTTGTTTCTGTCCTCGGTTCTACCGAGGGGACAAAATGGCTGCCAACACTTCCTGATTTGGAGTGTTGACAGCCACTTGACAACCAATTAGCATGCAGCTCGTGATCGGGAGGGTACGCGGACCCTACTCGGCCATAGATATATATGTGACTTTACTTTTGATTTTCTCAGGAACTACTGAACGGATTTACACCATTTAAGCAAAAGGCACGACACTGAACCAAGGGCTACCTCTTTGCCAAATTTGGTGTAATTCCGTTCAGCAGTTCGGGCTGTAGCTGCGACTAAAGGTTCCTATGGAAAAATGAATGGGGAAAACGCGTTTTGGGAACCCCTTTTTCTCGGCCCCGCTTGACGAATCACCCGAGACTTTCAGGATAGGAGCGGACCGGAGCGCCCCAACAAGTTGGAAGCTTTCGCGAAGATTCGTCAACCGGCGCCAACGTTATTGCAAATAGAATTTTGCAGATTTCCTATGGAAAATAGGTCCTAACTATAACTATCTACTGGCGACTGCCAGTAGATAATATATATACTTACATATATATATATATATATATATATATATATATATATATATATATATATATATATATATACATATATATATTATGATTGTGCAAATTCATGTAACCGCTGCAAACATTTTTCAAAAACTCCTTTTTTGCCCAGGTGGGGTGACCCCAGCACCAGGCCTAGCGGGTCGGGATATTCCTACCCTGCCCCCTTTTCTTTATTTGTAACTTTTTGGGGGGGACTCAGCTGAGGATTCTTGGTGGTGATGTTCCAGGTGAGCTCTTTTAACCTGTAGCTTGCAGGGAGTCCACTCTTTAGTCCTCTTGAAGCAAGGCAGTACACAGGGCTGTAGATCTGGATTATGCAGCAGGCGCAGTCTTCAGAGTGCAGGGCCTGGTTACTGCAAATCAAACTTCTCAGCATGGACCCTTCTTTCTTGAGTTTCAAGCAGCCAATCTGAGAGGCTTTGCCCCTCTCACATACTTATTCCAAGTTCTCTGGGTCAAGCAGGAGGGTACTCCTGTCCAGTGAGGTGCAAGGCAACACCCTAGGGTATGACCACATCCTCCAAAGTGTGGCACTATTTTCTCCCAGAGAGCACCATTTCTCCAAAATTCATCATGGCTGATTTTCCAGCTGGGAGAGAAGAGCTGGTAAAACACACCCCCAGGATGGTTAATCTCCATAATTTCTCCCCCTTGCTTCTGCTCATTCCTTCCTTAATCCTACAGTCAGGCTGGGTTCAAAGAGGAGAGGTGTAAATAAAACTGACGTCTACTGCCTGTCTCCTTCCATTGAAGAATATTGTTTACGACCCCTCCCCCGCTCTGGCATTCCTATGTAATAGAACTCTGCCCTCCCAGAAGAGCTTTCTAACCCCAGGGGCTATTTATCACCTCATCAAAGGAGTCTGGCTAATCCACTTAACTCTGACCAATCAGGACAGATCACTGGAAGGCTGAATTTTGGTTTACAGACAAGAAAGTCTTATAACTTCTTGTCTGTACACTCTAGGTGAAATTCAACAATTCCATGTTGTTAGATTTATCAATACCATTTCTACGGAGTCCTTGAATGCTATTTTTATGATTCTTCTAGCGGGAATTATTAGTTAATAACTTCTTGCCTTGTTAACCTATGTGTCAGGTCATTTGCAATGGCAAAAATGACTTGGGCCATTTTCCAACACCAGGGCTTATGAAAACATATTTTATAATAACCCTGCTTATATCTACAGGACCCCCCCCACCCCTGGAACACCTAGGGGAGACTCTAGCGGTTCTGAATATGTAAGAATATTGCAGATCCTCACTCCACCACAGTGCTCCTAGCACAAAAGTCGATTTTGTGAAGCACTTTATCACAATGTGGAGAGTGAAATGTGCAATTTCACTTAACCCAGGGCATAAAAAACTCATACTATGGCACCATGCTAATCCTATGCTTAAAAACTCTGCTAGAAAAACAGACATTTGAGGCGAGTAGTTCTAGAGTGTCAGTGGTGTTGTTGAGTGTTCTATATAAAGGAACTGCTCTCCATGTAAAACTTGGGAACTACCTAGAGTTCCTTAGTTACTTTTGCATAATTTATGCAGCACTGTAAGCCTGATGTAAAACTTTGTCTTGGATAAAGTCAGGAGTCTTCATCCTCCTTTACAAAGGCCGACAATTCCCAACTTCTCCCGCGTCATCCCAAATAAAGGTAGCTTGATAGCTATTGCATAAAAATTTTATAATATCTATTTCAATCTTTATGGCTACTTTTGGTGCCCAAGTAAGGAACACATTCAAATTTCTAGCAGTTTTAATACTACTAGGTTACCCAGATGTCAGCAACTTACCTGCGTAAGTGGCTGTGCGATCCACATATAATTTATATGCAGAAAGGCAGAAAAGGTCTTTTTGAAGACCACCCTCAAACGATCTCTGAAGGCCATTGCCTGCCGGCTGTCTGATTCTATGACATCCAAGCTTTTTCAGATTGCTTAGAAGAAGGCTCCATCATACTAATTTTCAGAAGCCCATATTCCTGCACCTGCTCCAGACAATCCTGGCCAGATGAAAAGTCACCTGAAAACTGCTAGTCACAATCACCATAATCTTTGATTCCTCCATATTAATTTTCAGCTGCTTTTCAGTGCAGCTTTGTGGCAGGTAGTACTCCGCACAGGAAGGATCAGAGCCAAGAGAACCATGTCATCAGCAAACAACAGGGTCAGGATGTCACATTCTCTCATGCATAGAACATCCTGAGTAGCTCCTCTCAGGTGGACTAGCAGCTCATTCAAATGCATTTTAAAAACAAGGGACAGTGCCAGACATAGACCTGGAGTACCCCAGAAGGATTGTGACAACATACACTTTTTCCTAATGTCAACACTTGCTGTGTTTCCCAAGTAAGGTCCTCATTATGAGTGTCTGGTAATAACTCCTGTTACTCCCTTGCTCCGGCATTACCTTTACTGGGGGTCCTGGTAATTCCGGGAACATATCAGGTCTTACCGGTTTTTGGGGGAAAACGTGGGTAAGTCTGACTTAGTTTACCGATTTCTAACATGTTTGTTGCCAGTGTTCCTCCTGCAGACTTTGCATGCTTGCAATGGGTGAACTCTCTGGATAATATAGCATGGAGTTGCAGTATTCCGAGAAAACATTTAATTCAGATGGGGCCGATATCTCCTGTTACTGGCCACATCGGAATTATCGGGCCTTTTGTAATGAGGGCCTAAGTATCCAATTGGCATCCTTACTCCCTGTTTCCACTTCTTAGTTCTAGAGGCTTTCCACACTATAGCCCTATTGAGAAAGTCAGATGCCTGCTTTCGGGCTGCAAGGTTTGAGGCCTTCTTAAGAGTAGAATATTTTGTCTTTATTAGCTCCATCATCAGGTTCTGCTTCAGTGTATCCAGATCCTTTTTAAAGCTTGCCTGATCAACCCCCAGAATGGCATTCACTTCTTCCCGCTCCAGTAGTGTCCTTGCAAGAAGCATGAAATGTGAGGCAACCAGGCATATTAGTTGATTAGGTGGGTCAAAACAGTCCCACCTCATGTAGATACAAACAGTTATTGTCTACCTCCAAGACGTAGAGGAGCAAGCCCCCCTGCAGAGCAGCAGTCAAGACTGTACCAAATACTATGTCCTCCTGATTGGGATTAGCTTATTACATGTCAGTTTCCAAGTCATGTCCTGGGGTACTGTCAGGCTTTTGACTACACGGGGTTATCTATATCTCAGTTAATGAGAAAGAGGCAATGAGTAAGCAATTCAACAGATCCCAGTGCTGCTGCAGGCTTACGGGGACAGAACATCCTGAAACTTATATGATACCCTGAAAGGACCGAATTAGGCATCCTACTCCAAAATGCATATTAACTCAGGCTTCCTGATTATTGCTTGTCAGTAGAAGCTGCTGGATTGACCTTGAATTTCTTCCATGAATTGTCACTTTAAGGATTCTCAGCTGCATACTTGCAACCTTTGGTCAGATATTTCCCAGAATATCACCTGAGATGGACAGTCCTCATCATATCATTTTGTGGGAGTTGTGCCTAGTGCAACATTATTAACCTGCACTCCTCATGAACCAGCCAAGATGGAGGAAGACGAGGTCCCAAATGCAGTAATAAATTCCTGTACTACTGGAGTACTTCATTCGCCAGAAGAACCTGGGATGGGCCTAATGATCCTTTAGGTTGCTCCAACTCATTATGAGGCAACAGCTGCAAAGGCTAGACTGTCATCCAACATTGACCACTTCAGGGACCTTTTCGTGCCTTGAACTCTGTGGTTTTGTATGTTTTTATCACCCTTCCCATCAGACATTTGCTAATATTAGAAACAAGGAAACAAGATCCTGTTTTTACCTAGAAATTGAGATAGCTGACAGATCTACAGTAGAGATAAACCGTGTTCAATGATCATTATTTTCTTCTCCAGTATTGATCTTTCATAGATTTACATTCTTGAATCTTCCCCGTCGTCATGGTGGGAGTCCCATGGTACTTAAAACAAGCAGTACTATGAAAGTACATTAGGTAACATAGAGAAAGCAGGTGAAATTATTAACTAATTCACATCATTTTAATAGATCCAAACTCCAGCCAATCAGTGGCTAGACCCTAGACCACTTTTCACCTGCAGAGCCACCATACCTCAGATTTCTAACCGCACATCGTGTGAGGGAGTCTCCCTGAGCTCTACTCAGTTGGTTACAGTTGGTGAACTTTTTACCTTTTTTCTTTTCCTCTCAAGGGATATAGCATTGGACTCAACTCTAAGGTGCTGTGATTCTTCATCTACATTACCTTTTAAAATGTCAGAAGGATCTAAGAAGAGACTCTTTAGACCTTGCAGGTCTTGTGGAAAGGCAAGGATTTTTTCTGAGGATCCTCACAAGGGCTGCCTATACTGTTTACATCTCAAACATAATCCTAAGGAGTGTAAACACTGCAGAATTTTTCTGACAAAACTCTTAAGGACAGAGAAGCCAGATTATTACTATTGCTCCAGAGGAAAATGTCCAGAGCTGAATCTGGTTCAGATGATGAGGAAGGTCCAAGTCGCTCTCCACCTAAGCGAAAACGCAAAAAACCTCATCCCAAAAGGACCCTAAAAGAGTGAAGGCTGTTGAAAAACCATCCACATCTGGGAAATCAGCCTTTAAAGATTCCTCTTCAGTCTCTGGTCAGAAGAAACCATCCACTTCATCTTCTTCTGTGCCTGTCACTCCTCAGAAACCTTCTCAGTTGACGAAAAAGACTCTGTCGCCGGACCTGTCATCGAGAGCAGCGACTCAATAAAACCTCAGTTGATGGCTATTCCTATTACTACAGTGGTAGCGGTCACTCCAACCATGGCAACAACGACAGCATTGTCGTCGAGAGGTATGATGATGATCACCTTGTCAACGACCATGATGACTGTCCTTCCATCGAAGACTGTCCTACCGTCGGCGACGGGCCACTTCGTCGACAACGGTATTTCAAATCACCGTGGATGAGACCAGTGTCGACGATCATTACCATTAAACAGAGGATTTTTTCGACAACCTCATCGACGAGCCCATCAACGAGACATGAGAAAGAGACATTGTTTGCTGAAAGTGCATCTGCACAGCTTCGGCCAGACCTGACAGCACTCAGCAAGGTATCCCGCTTCCTCCCACCCACCTTCTTAGTACGGAGGAGTCAGGAGACGAGGGGCTTTTCAGACCTGTTTACAGCCCTTCACAGTTAAGGGTAAAGTGCCAGGATACTGATGATGATGATGATAACCCTGATAAGGATAATTCCAGTTATATTGAGGGAGATCTTTCATTCACAGCTCGCCAGCAGTCCATATCTCAAATATATGACTCTTTCCAAGAGTATTATTCCTATGAGGAAGGTTAAGATGAACCTCAAGCATCAAGAGGAGATATCATAGCAGTGGCCATCTCACTGGTTACTCATTTAAGGCACATGCTCAATAATTATTACAAGCGCTTTCCTCAAATGCAGGCGCCGGTCTCTCTCACTCTGGAACATACTGAGGCACCAGTCACAGCACCGTTTCCTGCTACTCCTGTGCCTGTGCAAAGGCAAGAAGTTAGAGCTGCCCCTCCTACCTTCACCATAAGGGATTATTACATTGATACTGATCCAGATGATCAGCCAGAGGAATGAGAGTAGATTTGGGACCCGGATCCATCGGGTCGAGAGTGGGAGGACTATATCGCACCATCTTCACCGTCGCCTTCACCATCCCCAACAAGTTCTCCTTCTGTGTATATTGGCGGGTTCCATGAGTGGTTGAAACGTGCGTCCAAGAGATTTGATTTGCCTCTCTCTATTAAGCAAACAGAATGTTTCCTATATGATTCTAAGAACTATGCAGGAAAGTCTGTGAAGTTGATCCCTATAGTAAGCTAGATATGGGAAGAAGGATTACAACTAATGAAAAACCCTGTTTCAGTCCCATTGGTGGTTCCTAGAATGGACAAAAAGTATGAGGCCCCTGATTCTTCTCCGGCATGCTTGATAGGACATCCACGCCCAGATTCAGTTGTTATGCAAGCAGCGCAACTATGCTCTAGAAATCCTTCGGCCCCTTGTTCAGCTCCTCTGGACAAGGAAGGCAGGAGGCTTGACAACATTGGGAAACACTTTGCAGCAATGGCAGCTACCTCCATCAGAGCGTCAAATGGCGTTAGTCATTCTGGGTCACTATGACTGTCAAATGTGGTCAGATCTGGCATCCCTTCTTGATCACCTTCCTGAGCACAAAAAGAAAGTGGCAAAAGAAAGTTTGCAGGACGGTGCCAGGGCATCTTTTGAGATTATCAAAATGGCAATGAACATATCCTCCACCAGGGTCAGACAAATAACCGGGGCAGCAGTTCTGCATCGACAGGGCTGGTTGAAGGCCACCTCTTTCCGCCCTGAGGTCCTAGCCAAAATTTTGGATATGCCCTTTGGTGGGAAAAACATGTTCGGCAAACATGTGGACGACACCGTTCAGGCCGTAAAGATGGGCTCTGATACATCACGCTCTCTGGGAACATTGAAACAGAGGCGTTTTATGCCCTTTCGTGGAGGAAAAGGGAGAGGGAAATACACACAGAGACCCTCTTACCAATCATACAGCTATCAGCTGTACGCACAACAGAGCTATCGGCCCCAGTACACAGGCCAAAAGCAGCAGTTTAGAGCCTCCAAAATGGCTTAAGCTTGACAACCAGCTCGGCAGCGACCTCCAGCAGTGAGAAAAGCCCAGGATTTCTCTAGATGACAGTGACATTTCTCTGGCACCAGTCACCTCACACCAACACAATTACCTCTCCTCTTTTTACCAGTGGGAAAGTATAAAAACAGACAGATGGGTGTTGGACATCATACATCAAGGTCACACCCTGGAATTCGTCCAAAAACCACCCTGTCATCCTCCTCCCAAGAGAGCACACCAACACCTTACAATCTTAAAACAGGATATTGCTATACTTCTTTTAAAGGGAGCTATAGAGGAAGTTCCTTTCCGACAGTGAGGGAAAGGTTTCTATTCCAACTTCTTCCCCAGAAAGGAAAAGTTGGGGAAATGGAGAGAGGTCATGGATCTCAGACACCTAAACAAATATATAAAGAGACAGCCCTTCAGGATGCTGTCTTTGCAAGAGATCCTGTTGATGATAAACAATGAGGATTTCATGACATTTGTCGATCTCTTGGACGCGTACTTTCACATTCCTATTCATGTCAAACATCGACGATTCCTGAGGTTTGAGGTGGCAGGGCGCCACAATCAATTCAAAGACCTTCCCTTTGGCCTTCGGTTGGCTCCCAGGGTTTTCATGAAGTGCATGGCACTAGTGGCTGCTTTGTTGAGGAAGGAAGGGCACCAGGTATTCCCCTACCTGGATGACTGGTTGCTCATGGGTCCCACATTTTACTCTGCAAAAAGATCCACATTTTCTTGTTGACAGCTCTTCAAGTGTCTGGAGCTTCAACTCAATGCAGAAAAGTCATCTCTCATTCCAGCCCAGTCGCTGGTGTTTCTTGGAGCCGTTTGGGACACCAGGGTCGCAAAAGCGTACCCGACGAGCGTGCGGAGACACAAAATATTACAGACGGCGGCACTGCTACAAAAAATTAAAGTCCACTTCTGTGAGGATGTAGAAATCCATACTGGGAATGCTATTCTCGTGCATCCCATTAATTCAAAATTGTCACATATGAGGGCTCTACAAGAGCAGCTGGATGCCCAGTTGATTCAAATCCACGGTTCATTCGAGGATGTCATCGTCATCACCCCTACAATGAAGCATGCTTTGTCACGGTGGGGAAAAGAGTAAATATATCTCCAGGTCTCTCAATCGAGGCAGCACGTCCCAGTTTCATAATTACAACAGATGCTTCCTTGGACGGCTGGGGAGCCCATCTCCAGGAACTAGAAATACATGGAAAGTGGTCTGTTCAAGAGACACAAATGCATATCAACCCTCTAGAACTGAAAGCTGTTTTTACGAACAGACAACACCACAACAATGTTTTACCTCACCAAGGAAGGAGGAACCAGATCAAAGATACTCTTGTATGAAGCCCAGAAAACCTGGAGGTGGTTACTGAAACACATCTCCCTGCAAGTGGAGCATGTGCCAGGCATAGACAATATGTGGGCAGATTCTCTCAGCAGAACAAACACCCAATGCCACAAATGGGGATTGGACCACAAGCAATTGTCCCATGTCTTCAAAAAATGGGGTACTCCAAACCTAAACCTCTTTGTGACACTAAACAACAAAAAATGGGAGAGGTTTGCAAGCAGGTTCCCTCAGAAAGGGTCTTGGGGAAATTCTCTTCAGATACAGTGGACAGGAATGTTCGCTTATGCGTTTCCTACTTTCCCTCTCACCCCCAGGGTGATACGCAAGATGAAGAGAGAGCCATGTCATCTCATTTTCGTGGCCCCGGCATGGCAGAGACAGTTTTGGTACATGGAGCTTCTCCTGATGTCTGTTTCCTCGCTCATTCGCTTCCGACCGGTGGACAACCTGATCTCCATGAGCAGCAGCCAGATATTGCACCCAGTTTGGATCTCTAGTTATTCCAACAGAATGCAAATCTATCCTGGAGCAGTCACAAGCTCTTTCCACAAATAAAGCATATATGGCAAAATGGAAAAGATTCTGTCACTGGTGCACCAAGAAGGATCTCCATCCCTTTCACTCTTCTCCGGAGCCACTGTTGCCATATCTCCTTCACTTGGCAAAATCTGGCCTAGCGCACACTTCCATCAAAGTGCACGTAGCAGCAATTTCCAGGTTTCTCAGGAAGTCTGGGGAAATATCGCTTTGGTCCACTAGACTGGTAAAGGAATTCATGAAGGGCCTTTTCAGGGTTTTCCAGCCTGTAAAACCTGCAGTTTCCTGGCAGTTGAATACGGTTCTCTCTCAGCTTATGAGACTACCTTTCGAGCCCATCGATAAAGCGAATATCAAATATGTCTCGTGGAAGATGGAACTTTTGTTGGCCCTTACATCGGCCAGGAGAATTAGTGAGATTCAGGCTTTTAGAGTCACAGAGCCTTTTCTACAATTCAAAGAGGATAAAGTGCTTTAATAACAAACCCAAAATTCATCCCTAAGGTTCCGACTTCTTTCCATTTGAATGAGCCAATAATTTTAGCAACATACTTCAAGAACCCATCATCTGCTGCGGAGAGAGCTCGCCACTCTCCGGGTGTTAAGCGTTGCTTAAAGTTCTATGTTCACAGACCAAAACCCTTCAGAAAAAAAATTGATCTGCTTCTTGTCTTTTGTCGCACCTCCCAGAAAAGGCTATGCACTCTCAAGAAGCAGTATAGCACGCTGGGTATCATCGGAGATAGCTTCTCACCACAAAAAAGCAGGAAGACCACTATCCACAAGGGCTGCGGCACACTCAACAAGAAAGATGGCTACATCCACAGCCTTTTTTGCTGGAATGTTGCTTCCAGACATCTGCAGGGCAGCAACATTGTCGAATGCCCATACTTTCACCAAACCCTACTGTTTGTATTCAGCATGGAAAGGAGATACTGCTGTTCGGCAGGCGGTACTATGACTCCTTTTTCATTGAGTTACACCACATTTACTATTTTCTTTATAAACTTTTTTTATAACAATGTCTAATATTGATCATCTGTATTCTCATTGAGTTATATATGATGGCAGTATGTCATATTACTTGCTGTTTTTTTTTTGTCATGCATACCTTTGGGGCAATGTCTTCGCCTAACCCGCCTTTTTTTATTTTAAACTACTACTGCTAGCTACTCTGATTCAAGCATGTGAATCTATGAAAGATTCAATACTGGAGAAAAAAAGTTATTTACTTGTACACTGTGGTTCTCCAGTATTGATATCTTCATAGATTCACATGCGCCCCACCCACCTCCCTGTTTTGGCTTGCCAATAGTATACCTCATAGAAACTTTTACATATTCAAACTTGTGCTTGAAATCTGAGATATGGTGGCACTGCAGGAGACGTGGTCTAGGGTCTAGCCTCTGATTGGCTGGACTTTGGATCTACAAAAATGATGTGAATTGATTAAAAATGTCACTTGCTTTCTCTATGTTACCTAATGTACTTTTATAATACTGCTTGTTTTAAGTACCGTGGGACTCCCACCATGACGACGGAGAAGATTCAAGCATGTGAATCTATAAAAGATGTCAATACTGGAGTACCACAGTGTACAGGTAAGTAACTTGTTTTTCCCCAGACATGTACATGAGGGCAACCCATGTCAATGGGACAAGCCTTTACTATCCACTGTTTACTACTAATGATTCACATCATTCAAGACTCAATTTTTTTTTCTTCAGATAAACATTTTAGCATTGACAGCTCCATGAAACTAATCCACCCAGCAATGACTGAGCTCCTTCATTCTTGAATCACAGCTTAACAGAAGGTCTTGCAAAGGTTTTTGCATTACACTTCACCCGGTCTTCCTTTCAGATTTTTTCATTGAAGACAAGAAAAATGCGGTTGTTTTGAAAGTGCAGTAAAGTATCTAAGAAATGATATGCTAGCGCTAGTTGTTACACATAACACTTACTTAGAGTACATACTAACGTCTCTGTGTGATGGCTCCTCATAACTTTAAAACTTCAGATATAACTGTCTTACAACAGTGAGTTCATTATTATAGTGATTACTCTGTTACTACAGTAAAGGTGTTAGACATGATGATTTTGAAATTGTGTTCAGAATAGCCCGAGGGTACATGGCAGTGTATTATGGCATATGAAAGTAGAAAAGTTGAACATCTTGCTCTGCAGTTCTGTGATCTATGAACTCCTTTGTATAATAGGATGGTTCTCTGCATGTGATTTCAAAAACTCACATCAATTCTTGGCACCTTTGATCTGGTTCTGCCTGTGCGAAAGCACCAAATGCAGTGAAAATAATCCTTGCTTTGTTGATGGTCTTTATTGTTGATGACAAATAAATTACTGCATTGAGAACCATTTTCCAGGTACTTGTCAAGCTGCTCTTTATTCAAGAACATTACTGGTTGATCAATGATGTGTTTCTTCAGGGCCTTTCCCTTTCTTTACTTTCAGTGACCCCTGCCAGCCCGTCCCTGTATTTCTTGCTAACCCGCCTATTGCTTTCTTCTCGGAATACGAAGTTGGTCACATCTATGAGGTAAGACATCACAGCAGCACAAACTGATATATTTGATACAATGACAGTAGTTCTATTCGTTTTTGCCTCAAGTGAGTTGCCCATAGATATTTTGCTGATCACAACTGTTACATCAACCATACTTTTTAAACTCAGATGTCATTTTAGTATTATTCTGCGTTTAATCATCACCAGACTGTATTCCCACTCTGGCTGAAAACTAGACTTGGAGGCTACCTCAGTATTCTCCTACGCAGTACTTTTTGAATACTGAGGAAAAAATATTACAAGGGGTGGGTACCCCAGTAAGTTTGAAGGCAGCACCATTTTTATGGGGTTTCAATCTTTACTTGGTAGCAGGCACATTTACATTTTTTAGGGAATGCTATTGTTGATTACTCCTTCATTGGTGAATGGACTGAAAAAGAATACGACTTGCTGGATTTAACTTTCTGTTTTTTTTTTTTTTTTTAACTCTTATAGATGACTGTCGAGTTGAGAAACTTGACAGCAGTCAGTCGCTATGTCAGGATCATTCCTCCTTCTACGCCCCACTTTGCTATTGGACTTGGTGAGTGTATTAAATATTTTTAAAGCCGAATCTCTGAAGTCATCAGTCTATAGTCATTCTTTGAAAGTGTTGCTGCTGTGATAAGATATCTTTGAAATGGGAGTACTGATAAGCAAAGTTGCCTCTGGTTGTAATTGTTAACTTAATTTTTTTATTTCCTGGTCCCTGTCCTCTACCAATAATTTAGAACACTGTCAAAATACTGAGCGTTCACGCTTGAACGATAAAAAAATCAGAATCTAATTGACTATTAGGTAGAGGTCTTTCCAAAAGCAAACACCTGAACCCTTAATCGATGTCCAAATGTAGCTTAAAGTTTAAAAGGGAATGGGTAAAGACTGTTTTGATCAGCCAACCACTGACATCTTTCTGGCAGGGCCATGAGGGCAGGTTTTATTAGCGAGATAATTAGAAGCTGAGCAACAAGGTCATCTCTGGAGGATGAAGAGGTATTGAAATCGGATTCAGGCCTCCAGTGGAAGTCACTATAGGAATGTTATGGCGGTGAAATCCTTATATTTCTTCCAGAAAACCATAGCTAAATAGAGTCCCGCATTTTACACCTTCTGAAGGTGCACCAAAATAACTTAAGGGAGAGTCTCAACGAGAGTCGATTATCCAATCGAAACGTCCAATCGAGAATTGACCAGCGACATAATAGGGGTAGGATTCAAAGCTTCAGGGATAAAAGTTAGGATTTTTCAAAGACATAATATTTGATATATGATTTGTGTGATTAATTTGAAACACCATGGTCAGTGCATTGTACAGAAGGAACCTCGACTTCATGACAGTGGCCAAGGATGTCTGGGGAGAACAAAACAGTTATCAAGTCGTTGTTTTTAGTTTTGATGTGGATGTTGTGTTCAGCCCCATATTATTGAGCTAACACCTGGTAGATTCTCTTAGCTCCAAACGGAAATGTACCCTTTTCAGAGAAAAGTAGACCTGGCAGGTGTCTCTCACCCCTCCTCTAGTCAGTTATGCGCTGTTAGACAGAGAGTGTTCGGAGTCAGACTGTCCTGCCAGAGTATCTCTCTTATCTGCAGGTGATGATAAAGTAGAGCCCTGCCCATGTATCCTCAACTCACAAACATTGATTGGTATTTGCAATTATTTAATTATTTATTCTGTAGCACCTGCCTACATTACAAGTGTATCAGAACAATCATGATTATTATAAATATCTCAGCAGATGCAAATTAGGGTAAAGATTAAAAAGGTCCCAGTCCTATTTCAATACACATCACTAACCTGTTAATCTACTCCCTACCCAATGTTACTATAATGGTTTCAGCCGTCTAACTGATATGGCTGTATTAGTTCACTAAGCTCTTACTATGACAAGCAATTTAAAGTTTTGCTGCATAGCTTATGCTATCTTCAGGTCAGAAGTCTGACTTCAGCTCTTCAGCATCTCCCCCCAGCAACTGGTCAATCTGTCCGCCACTGTACCTTATATTCCTTTATTACTAATATAGTTAGAAACTGAGTTACTGGTTGACTGGGGTGTGAGCCCTGCTCAAGCAGCACCCACAGTACTAGTCAGGGAAAGGCACAAGCAAACCCTTGGTAGCTTGGCACAGAGCAGTCAGGCTTAACTTAGAGGTGATGTGTAAAGTATTTGTGCAGCACTGCACCCAGCAAAAACAGTGAAATCACCACCCAAAAGATCCCACACCAGGTTAGAAAAATAAAGTTTAATTTAATGAATAAAACAAGACCAAAATGACAAAAATCTAATCAGTTAAACAGGAGTTATTAATTTGTAAAGAATAAACTGTAAAATAGCGCCTAAAAGCATAAAGGCCAACAGCGGCCATCTGGCCGTGCTGGACCGGCTCAAAGCCAAAAGTTCAGGTCAACCGCAATGGAGCGCTGGTCGGATACAGTTCCAGATTGGTCCTGCTGAAGGTTTACCTTCTCACGTTTTGTGTCAAGAGTCTCGTTCGCGTTGGAGAGGTTCGCAGGGAGCAAGGAGAGCATCACGAGCTGTGGTTGGTGTGACGCCAAGAGCTGGCTGGGCGTCGCAGTCGGACTGGCTGGAACTTCATGGTGGCGGCCCTCCATGGGTCATCGATGATTGCTGTACGAAGAGACAGACTGGTGGTGGCGCACGCTAAATTTCGGTGCCAGTGGCATAGGTTCCAGTGTGAACATGCCCGTTCGCGAAGAGCCCAAAAGCATGATTTCAAGAGCTTGTGAGTCATACCAAGTGATCAGGACCTGAGAGACACCACTTGGGGGTCAGGAACTTGCTGAAGCTGGGTCCATGAGCTGGTTGGGGAGCCTTTTATGCCCCAGTTCTTCTTCCCCAAGAAGGCAGTAGGTCAGCACAATGGGGCAGCAGTTCCTTTAGAGCAGCAGTCCAGAAGAGTGGCAGTCCTTGTAGCAGCAAAGAAGTCCTTCTTTCTGGCTGAATATCCACAGGTCCAGAAGTGTACTGATGAGTTGGTGTCTGAGATCCTTCTTTTATACCCTGATGTTCTGATTCTGGTAGGTGGGAGAAGCTTCTAGGCAGTGGCTTTGAAGTGCATGGAATTTCCTGCCTCCCCTGCCCTGGCTCCAAGCTGGATGAAGAGACAATGTAGGGTTTGTTGGGCCCTTTGTGTGAAGGCAGAACACATGCTATATATGTGTAAGTGGGGCTGGGCTCAGCTCCACCCCACCATCCTGGCAGTAGATTGCCCACTCAGGCACACCTAATTCCTCTATTGTGTGACTGTCTGGGAGAAATTTACAAAGTGCAACTGTCAGTTACACTCTGTCATGTGACCCAGGCTAGGCTACAGGCACAAAAGGGCTAAGGGCAGAAAAATGCAAGCTTTCTAAAAGTGGCATTGTTAAAATTGTGATCTAAAACCTGAATCAACCACTAAATAGGGCTTTTTCACCCCAATTCCAAAGACACCAAACGTGAACTGGTTATCTCTCCCCATTTGGAAATTACACTTAGAAAATGTAATAATGCAATCCCAATGTTATCCTATGGGAGAGATAGGCCTTGCAGTAGTGAAACATGAATTTAAGAGTTTTTCACTTCCAAAACAGGGAAAACTTAAAAGTACATGTCCAACTTTTTAAATACACTGCACCCTGCCCTTGGTCCAGGTCCTTCGTTAGGGGTGACTTATACGTATTAAAAAAGGTTTGTTCCTGGCAAAAGGTTTATTTTGCCTGGTCGAAATGGCAGTTTAAAACTGCGCACACAGACTCTGTAGCCCTAAATTTCACTTAACATTTTATATCAGCTCATGTTTTAACAGGATGGTGCAATACAATTGTTTATTCATGTAACAAGCAAAAGTTTGTCCATGTCAAAACTCTTTAGAACTGTGTTTTCCCATTTTCTGCTAGATTGCGCATGGGAATCACAATCTTATTTGCCTACCAGTGTGACTCCCATGTTGCAAAAGGTGTGGCATGGCACAGCCTGAAGTTCCCAATGGATTCACTGTGAAAAGAAATACATTCAAACCCTTAAAGCTTTCTTTTAGGTTATTTGAACTTCATTACTAGGGTGTAGTTGCAATTTCAGCATGAAAAAGGAGTACTATTGGTGGTGAGATCCAAACCAAACATGGGCAGAACAAAGCATGTTCGAGTCAAACAAAAGGTATTAACATTTGTTAGAAATTGGGTTTCTGGTTGGCAGAGGTATGCACCCTGTCCAAGCAGGAACCACAATCCTGGTCAGGGTAAGTGTAGTACACACTAAGGGGCTCATTACGATGTCGGGCGGTAAGCCTCCTCCCGACAGTCGGAATCTTCCCGACCACATCGGAGCCCGTCTGACCGACTCTGTCAGTTTACAGTCCGGCCGACTGATTACGATGTTCGCGGTCGGAACATAAACTGTCTGGTCATTCCGACTCGGTTCCGACTGACTCGCGGAGTATTCCTGTCGGTCGGAACTGCACCGTAACCCCCTATGGACGGCATCTCCGCAGTCGGGATTACAATGTCGGTTTCCAACAGCCTTTCCACGCCGGCCTTTCCGACACAGAAAGGCTGTCGGAAAGTGGCTTTGGGGACCCTCTATCCCCCGCGGCCTACGGTTGGTGGCCGAGGGGGTACCTAGGGTACCCCTCTCTGTAAAACCCTGCATTGTGTTGCAGGCACCATGGGGTGCCTGCGACAGGGTGCAGGGTTTTTACACATACACCCCATAGGAGCCAGTGTTACGGCCGGTTCTCGGGTGTAACACGAGCTCCCATAGGAAACAATGGGAATCCGACTGAACAGTGTTCGGTCCCTTCGTAATCTGACGGTCGGAACCGCTGACCGCAAGTCGGTCATTCCCGAGTCCGAGACAGTGTCGGGCGGAGGCATTCGCCCCAGATTCTACTGAGCCCCTAAATGTTTTGCCTGTGGTGACCCTCTGGCACCTTGGCACAGAGCAGTCAGGCTAAACTAAAGAGGCAATGTGTAAAGTATTTGTGCACACACACAAACACACAGTAACACAGTGAAAACACCACAAAAGTACTCCACACCAGTTTAGACAAATAGCCAATATTTATCTGAGTAAAACAAGACCAAAATGACAAAAATCCAACATTCACAAGTCAAGATATGAATTTTGCAAGATTAAATCAAAATGTAGTGCTTAGAAGTCAGTAGCCCCAACAGGGCCTATCTGGTCGTGCTTGACTGGGACAAATCCTAAAGTTCAGTCCGACCGTGTATTCAGCTCATAACAGTGTATTTTTGTAGTTTTGAAGGAAGCAAGACATGAGAAGTGTTGCTTAAAGTAAAAACACAGTTGATGTATTATTGCATTTGAGATATTATGAAAGTTTTTGAGTTTTACGATCTTGCTAGCCTCTTGTAAGACACTCGCGAGATGTCCAGGAGACGAAAGACATCCCAAGGAAGTATTGTGATTGGTTCATATGGTTGTCTTTATTTACCAAAGAAAGATTCCTTCCTTGTTGCTTCATTTACCAATTGGGTTTTCCTGTGGTTGGACCTTTTTGGCTAGCTCTGTATCATTGCAGATTTTTTGTCACCAGAATGTCATCATCAGACACAGATGAGAATCCTACTCCTGTTTCTGCAATTCAGCCACCTCAGCCACCCAAGGAGTCCTTGATGTGGCAGTTTTTTAAAATGAGGCCTGGTGGGAAAAAAGTATCAACTGAACATGTCATATGTAAAATATGCAAAAAGGATTCAGCAGGGGCAGCAGGAACAAGCAATAAAGTTTGCGTACCACTGGGATGTGGTGACATTTGAGGGGTACGCACCCTCAAAGCCTTGCTCGGGCTGAATTAGCCCATGATGCAGAGCTTGATAACTAATCAGGGGCATCCTCATCTTTTCAACCTGATGACACTGTGCCTGCCCAGGTACTCACCCTTCAAGCAGATAACATCTTTGCTTATCTGAACAAAGCCCTTTTTTGCTGCTTTTGCAGGGCACTTTTTTCTTTTGAGACAAGCAGGGCTGCATGGGACAGTCTTGTCCGGGATCATAAGTGCCCACCTCGGCAGCAGTTTTTTTTAAACATTGATTTTCCCAGTTTTTTTCTTCTCTTTGTTTTGAAGATGGTCTTTTTGGTTTACTTCCAATTTCTTGTTTTTGTTGAACCTTTTTTAAAAAAATACAAAAAAGTAAAAAATATTTAATAGCACAAAATATACAGTTGTTAAAAAATGTTAATTAAAAAAGCTCTTTTCTGAGCTACCCTATACTTTAATTATAATGTTGTTTGTACTGGTACCCTTTTTTTCCTTCTTGATGACTCTTGCGAGACACTTGCGAGAGCCATGATACTCTCACACATAACGTGGTTGACTGTCATGGACCTCTCACGGGAGCGTACTTTTATAGTGGAATTTGCATTTTCACTTAACATATCCTGTTGTAATAAATTATAATTTATGTGCATAAGATTTTCGCTACCTCCCTTTTTTAATACAATCCCTTGAGACTCTTGCGAGATCGTAAAAATACTTTAAAGGAAGAATTTACATTTCCCTTCATTACAATGCTTGCCTCTTAGAATCCCCACTACTAGACAATGGGGAGAGACTGGCCTCTCCACTGAGACCATGCATGAAGATACCTAGTGTGTAGAGTAGGGTGTAAGAAGACACTGCCTCACCATTCACACCTTTTTCCAGGCTCACCAGTATGGTGGGGATGGTACTCACCTCACATGTAAGACCTCACTATTCCATACTAGGTATAGCAAGTACTAGCCTCCCCACTGACACATCTCGCCCAGTAAATAACCATATTTATTAGTTTGTGGGAATGGATTTACCTGTCCACTCTCAGCCCTCCCTAGCATAATACATATATACAGTATTATGTAGGGAAACATTGTCTTCTGCACTAACACCTATCTGCAGGGCAACTTGTATGTACAGTACAGTGTAGTGAACCAGTGGCCTCTGTCTTCACACCTCTCCTTATAACAACAGTGATATGCAGTGTTGTCCGGAAATGGACTCATCTCTCTGCTAACACATCTTACCAAGGTAAGAGGTGTCTCTAGTAGGAGTTTAAGAGAAATGTAGCTCTCTACTCATTTATTTATTATTTATTTATTTTATTTAAGCAACTTGTAAAGCACGCAAATACCCTTAGGTGTCTCGGCGCTGAGGACTGAAGAGGAGGGAATGCCAGGAGCGGGTGACTCATTGGTTGAAGAGCCAGGTTTTTGCTTGTTTCCGGAAGGCAAGCAGGGTGGGACTAGTCTTGATGTGAAGGGGGAGCGTGTTCCATAGTCTGGTAGTGGCGACAGTGAATCTTCTGTCGCCCCATGAGACTTTCTTGGTTCGAGGGACAATCAGCAGGTTCGCTGCTGATGAGCGTAAGGGTATGCTGGGCATGTAGGAGCGGAGGGTTTTCTTCAGAAACTCAGGTCGTGTATTATGGATTGCCTTGTATGCGATGCATAGCGCATTAAACTTGGTTCTACTTCTAATGGGTAGCCAGTGAAGCTGTCGCACCACCTTGGATATTGGTTTGAACTTGGGGGTGCCTGACAGAATCCTGGCGGCTGCGTTCTGCACCAGTTGCAACTTATTTAGGACCCTTTCCTGGGCATTGATAAGGAGACCATTACAATAGTCAACCTTCGACATGACCAGTGTGCTGATAAGAGTTCTACCGGCACTGATTGGGAGAAAAGGTAGGAGTTTTTTTTATCATCCTGAGTACATAGAAGGATGAGGAGACAACTGCATTGGCGTGGTGTGTAAATGACAGCTTGTTGTCAAACATAACACCCAAATTTCTGACCTTTGAGACGGGGGACGGAGGTGATCCTAACTTGGCTGGCCACCAAGTAGGGGACCAGCTAGCGGAGAGATTACCAAAGATCATCACCTCCGTCTTGTCTGAGTTTAATTTGAGGCAGTTGTTTGCCATCCATGCACTGATGGCCAACATTCCGTCTTGAAAATTTGCCGCAACTGCCCCTCCGTCATTGTGTACCGCTAGCACCAGTTGCGTATCGTCGGCGTACGACGTTAGGCCCATACCGTGGGATATGATGACCCTCGCCAGGTCCGACACGTATATATTAAATAGGGTCGGACTAAGCGATGATCCTTGCAGCACACCACACGGAAGCGCAAATGGTGGAGAGTTGAAGTCGCCGAGAGTCACTAGTTGAGTCCGATTAGATAGAAACGAGGACAGGAGGGCCTTGGCCCTATGTCTGATGCCGATGGCTGAGACACGGTCGATCAGGGTGGCATGGTCGACCGTGTCAAAGGCTGCTGATAAATCCAACAGCACAAGGACCGCAGCACCCCCGAGATCTAGTACCATCCTGATTTCATCGGATGCCTTGATGAGGGCTGTTTCAGTACCATGGCCCTTTCTGAAGCCGAATTGTGTGTCATCTAGTAAGTTGTTGTCTTCAATGAATTGGGCCAGCTGAGTATTCATGACCTTTTCAAAATTTTGTGCGGGAAATGGGAGACATGCAATTGGCCTGTAGTTTTTGGTCTCTGTGGGGGTCAAGGTTATTCTTCTTTAGTAAAGGCTTGATAATGGCCTTTTTCCAGACGGAGGGGTAAGTGCCTGTACTAAACATCAAGTTGCAAATGTTTGCTAGGATGGGGCCTATGATGTCAGGGATTGATTTCAGAATGGATGGCGGGCAAGGGTCATTGGGAGATCCGGATATAACTGTGGAAATTAGATCCGTGATCTGTTCCAGAGAGACCTGGCTGAATTCCGAGAGATTAGGAGTACTATTATCGCCACTGGAGCTGAGTTCAGAAGGTAGTGAGAGTTTTTATCGTCGCTGGGAACGTTAGTTAGGTTGCCAGTCTTCGTATAGGCTGAAAAGTTGGCGTAAATATGGCTAACCTTTCCTTAACTCATACCTATTCTCATGCTGGCAGGTATGCATAGTAGACTGTGGGGAGAAACTGCCCTGTTTCCTGACACAAGTCTCTTACATGATAACTCTGCGTAGTATAAAGTGTGGAGAGACTGGCCTCTCTAAAGTGATGTGCCTCTTGGATAATGTTTGTGCAAATGAGGGTGTGGAAATTGGCTTACCTTTGTGCTCACACCTCGCCTCAGTATGACTGAAGTACAAATAAAGTATGGAGTTTATTTTACCTTTATACTCAAAAGTATGTCTTACATAACATCGATTGAGACTATGATATGAAACCCACTGCCATCTCAGGTGAGACATCTCCCCAGAATAACATGTGCAAAGTAGGCTGTGGGTATAAACAGTTCTCTCTTCACATACCTCTCTTCATACTGATGAATGTCCATAGTAGATTATAAAATGGAGTATCCTCTCTGATCAGTATTGTGTCTTGGATAACACGTGTCCATATTTCATTGTGGAGACATACTTACCTCTGTTTCAAACGCTTCCCAATGGCAATACTCACACTTAATAGGGTGTTCACAGCAGCTGATAGCAGTGGGTATTCGAGTATAAACATGCAATTACCCTTATGCGCAGATCCCTCTCTTGCATTACAGTTACCTATACTAAAGCATGCAACACCTCACAGTTGCATAACAAATAACCATTCTACATTGCAAAATAATTGGGTCCTCTATTACCAACTTTCTTTAGGGTAAAAGATGAGAATAGTACTAATCACATACATATACATGTGATAGCATATTTACAGTCCCTCAACATGGTATTGCCAGTTTACTGAATTTTGCAGTACTATAATAAACTTAAAATGTATAATACATTTCAAGAAAAGTAATCCAAGGTAACTTTTAACTTATTTATTGCCAACAAAAGAAATTAACACCAATACAAAACTACAACAACTACATTAACAAACAATATAAACAACTATAACATGAAAAAAGCAAACAAGTTTAAAATACATTAAAACATTTCTGACGCTCATAAGCACAAAGGAAAAGTAAGTGTGTTTTCTCGGCAATTCCATATTGAAAGATGACCTGAAATGCTTCACCAAGCAAGGGTGGTACTTCTTCCTAACTATATGAAGTAAGTGGTTCTTTGTTTGGTGGAGATGTCCCCAGATTCCTTGGCATCAAGAACGCCTCACCAAAATCAGCGGGAAAGGCGCTAGTGATCTCTTATTAAGCTGTCCATCATCCTGACAAAAGGCGGGAAGACCTTTGCTTACTACTAAGGTGGGCGGGGCCAAATGGGCGAAGCTTCCAAGCGATTTGCACATTTTAATACTCGTAGTAATTTAAAGGGAGAACAATGGACTCTGCTCTCACCCGGCAGTTACAAGAAAGGACCCTCTTGTTATAGTCACTACAGATTGCGCTTCAATAGATCAACGATGCATTCACCTCCACGAAGCATTTCAGGTCGTCTTTCAATGTGGAATTGCAGAGAAAACACACTTACTTTTCCTTCGTCAAGCCCAGGAGGTCAGGATCATTTGTCCTTCAGAGAAGTGTAGCATCAATTGAGGCACCTGCTATGTTTATATGTGTAAGTGCTTCCCGTTGAGGTTTAGTTTCTGTGAAATGAGCATCAGGGCCACCTGGGCCCGGCCAAAACTTAATGGGGAATGGGTGCCATGCGGCCCCTCTCCCCGGGCTCATATCGGCCCAAGGTTCCCCTTCCCCCGGGGCCCGGCCAAAATTCATTGGGGGTGGGGGACTATGCAGCCCCCTTCCTCTGGCCGATTTTGGCCCCAGGGACCCCATTCCCCTGGGGCCCGGCCAAACTTCAGTGGGGGAGCGGGGCCCTGTGGCCCTCCTCCAGGGCTGATTTTGGCCCCGGGGACCCTATCCCCCGGGGTTTGGTCTCTTACTCCTGGGTGCCCTGGGGTCCATCTAGGGCACTCAGTGACCACTGTTGGGGACCGCGGGGGAGCCCCAATGCCCCCACGGTCCCTGCCGGCTCCCTGCCTCCAGCAGGAGTCGGCATTGCTCCCACACATAGGTAGCAGCCAAAAATGCAGCTGCCTGCATGTGGACGCAATTCTGTCATCTTGACAGTGTGCAAGGAAACAGATGAAAACTCTGCTCCCAGCAAGCGGGAGGAGTTTGACAGCTCCTGCTTGCTGGCAGTGGAGTCACTGTTTGCTCTTGCAAACAGCTTTGTCTCGGCCTGGGCGCCCCAGACATAGGGAGCCGTCCCTGCGGAGTGGCGGTCCCCAGGGCCACAATTGGCTCCAGCAGGGGGGTCACGTGGCGCCCCTTTTTTGCTTTGCATGGGCCAGCCACAGGGAGGTGGTGGTCCCTGGGGCTGTATATAGCCCTCCCACTTCTATTTTTATTTCTGGCCCTGGGGTTGTGGCGGTCTCTGGGGACCGGAGGGGGTCCGCGTGGCTTCCTAATTAAAAAATGTAAGCCCCAGTGAGGTGATGGTCCCCAGAGAATATTAAATCCCCAAGAGGAGGGTCTGCGCGACCCCCAATCTTTATTAAATTAAGCCCCAGGGAGGTGGTGTTCCCCGAGCTCAATGAGCCCAATGGAAGGGGTCCGTGCCCCCTCCTTTTATAATTAAAAAATGGTCCCTGGGCCTAAAAAGAGCCTTAGGAGGGAGCCCCGTGTGCCCCCCTCTTTTTTTTTTCTATGCCCACATGACCCCGGGACTTGGCCCACCGGGGGGCTATACTGTAAAGAAGAGTGGGAGGCTAAGCTTGGTTTTTGTTTGTTTTTTTGCCACAAATTCGCAAATCCATTGTGATTTTCACTGATAAATTAAAAAAAAAAATGCTTTTTGTCCCTGGCAGGGTCCCTGGGGATGCTAGCACCAGGGCTAGGGGGTCAGGGTATTCCTACCCTGCCTCCTTCTCTTTTTTTGTAGGTTTTGTTTGCGACTCGGCTGAGTCTGAGTTTTAAGATGGCTGCCAACACTTTCTGGTTGAAGTTTTGGCAGCCAGTAAGCTCTCTGCACGAGATCAGGAGGATTTGTGGAGGGGTCGCGTCCCTATATATACAAATTTGTTTTTCTTTTAATACCTCTATGTTAGACCTGTCAGCCCTAGGGTGGTCTTCCCCCGTTTTTTTCTCTTTGCGCCTAATTTTTGCCACCATCTTTTTGTTGGACCCAGGTCTCTGGGCGCCTTACCACTGCCAAACAGTGCTGAGGTGCAGGTGCTCTCTCCTAATAAGATGGCTGCCACAGGCCCCTGCTACTGCGGAGTGGCCATTGTACATGCACGCACCAGTAGTCAGGATCAGGCTGGGACATAATGTTACTGTATACATGCCGTCCCGCCTCTGGGCCTCATAGACAGACATGAGGGAAGCTTCTAGAACCTTCCAGCCCAGGGAGGAGTTATGTTTTGCCGCCTTTCAGGAGGGTCACCTGACCTAGGGGTATAAGAGGTTTGGAGGGAAACCTAGTTAGTCAGTTGGGGCACCACTGGACCTGAGGGAACCTCTGCCGGAGTACAGGCTGTTGGGCCTAGGAGGGAGACCTACACTACTGGTACTGACTGGGCTGAGGCACTGCTGTGCTAAGATAGATGAGGAACACCTTCCACCTGCTGACCTTGCCCAGCGTGAGGGGACCCAGGGAACCATCTCCAGTGTGCCTGAAGGGCACCTACCTGCCTCTTGTGCCCACCAACTGAACCCCCTTTCCCCTCAAGTAACCACAACCCAAGCAACTACAAGCAAACTGCTGTGATAACCAAGAACCTGTAACAACGCTATTGCAACCTGTGAAGAATACTGGGGGATCACCAGGTAACGCGCTATCCCCTTTCAAGCGCTGAGTGCCAACTATCTGCCCCTGCTGTGAGCGCTGCGTGTGAGGAGAAAAGCGCCCTGTGTCCAGATCACCCCCGCAGGCCCCGCGCTGTGAGGAGAAAAGCGCCCTGTGTCCAGATCTCCCCCGCGGGCCCCGCGCTGTGAGGAGAAAAGCGCCCTGTGTCCAGATCACCCCCGCGGGCCCCGCGCTGTGAGGAGAAAAGCGCCCTGTGTCCAGAACACCCCCGCGGGCCCCGCGCTGTGAGGAGAAGAAGCGCCCTGTGCCCAAGAAGCGTCGTGACCAGAACTCACCGCCACGACCTCGGGATCGTGGGAGAAGAAGCGGAGGCCTGTAAATTACCGCCGCGGCCCCCGCGCTGTCCGGAGGAGGCGCTGTGCCCAGGATCACCACCGCTGCCCGGGCTCCGAGTAAAAGCGAAGGCCGCGCTGGGCCTAGAGTAGGGCGGGAGGCGTTGCTCAGCAACGAGGGCACCGGCCGCGTCAGAGGCCGCGCCCCCAGGAAGCCGCAACATCATTGGCTCCCGGCTCCGGAGGCCGACGGAGGCCCGGAGCAGGACGACGTCAGGGGGCTCCACTGCTTGTGGGAGCCCCTGGAACAGGCCCGCAGCCCCCAAGGAGAGCACTGAGGTCCCCAGAGGTCGCGCCGCCTCCCCCGGTCGAATCCCCATGAGCAATTAGGAGCGGGCTGACCAGGGAGGAGGCGCCCGGCCCCATTGAGGCCCATACGCATACCGGGACAACCAGGTGAGCCCGGGAGGCCCTGGGAGGGATTCTGCGCAGCAAGGAGGCCTCACGTTAGCAGCGCTACCCCCGCCTGTCGTCCAGAGTGGACTAAGAGGGGCAGGGGCCCTCATTCTGCTGTGCTGACGGCCTCCCCTGCGCATGAGGCTGGGCCCGGTCTTAACGCTTGGGACAGGCCTGCTCACCCCCTATTTTCCCCCTGCCATATGGAGTTACCTAGGTGAGCCGTATGACCTGCCCTGTACAGGAGATATGTCCTTACCCCAGGGGCCTCAGAAATAGGGCCTGAATTGAGTAGGAGCATGGGCGAAGCTGCTTGTGTAATGTAACTGCATGGAGTCCCTTATTGATGGAAATGTTACCAACGTGGTTGCATGCCTACATTAAGATCTGCATTGAATTGAACGTGCCTAGATGTATTGAGCCTATGTGTTCACCCGCTATGATTTAAATGTTCCCATGTTAAGTGCATACCTGCATCTAATTTCTTGCTAATCGAATGTACCTGAATGCATTGAAGCCTATGTTTTGACCTGCAACCTATGATCTACAGTGTTACCTGCTTTTCCAGGAGGTTATTGCTACTGCCTTTTTAATGGCGTAAAGTTTCACTGTTATGATGTGCTTAAATGAATTACGCACTGGTTTTAGAAAGCTAAATGAATTGAAATGTTGCCCTGAGATAAGCTGCCTCATCTACTGCTGATTTAAATTAGATAAAGAATCTTGTTTTTACCTAACAACCTGGTGTGGTGTCTCCTTATTGGGTGCGCGCTACTGAGTCAGTGTGAGTGTGTGCTGCACAACTGCTTAACACATTGCCTTTGGGTGCCTTCCTGCCTCGAGCCAAGCTACTGTGTCGGAATTGGTGACCCCGGTTCTAACACTCTAAAACTACTAAACGGATTTACACCAAATAGCAAAAAGGGCTCTTTCTTGACCAAGAGCTACCTTTCTGCCAAATTTGGTGTAATTTCATCCAGTGGTTCGGGCTGTAGTCGTGTTCAAAATTCCTATGGGAATTAACATTTCTCAGCCCCTGCTTTACGGATCACCCTGAAACTTTCCGTGCCAAATAAGACCCACCGGCACACTTGTTTTGGAAAAGTTTGTGAAGATTCGTCAACCGGTGCCAAAGATATAGGCAAGTCAAAAAACGCTTTTCTTATGGAAACTAGGTCTTATGGAAACTAGGGGCCATATGTATCAAGCCCATTTCCCGTTCGCAATCGGGCCGATTCTCAGAATCGTCCCGTTTGCGAATGGGAACAAGCCTTTTGGGATGTATCATCCCAAAAGGCATTTGCAAAATAGAGAATCGCAAAATTGCGATTCTCTATTTTGCGAATGCACTAAGGAATAGCAAATTGCGATTCCTTAAATGAAATGTATGAAGCACCTAAGTTGTGCGATTATGGCTTAAGGAATCGCAAATTACCACCAACTACAGGTTGGTGGTAACTCTGCGATTTCTTTGAGAAATGCATTTTTGCATTTTTCAAAGTGGCATGTGGCGCACATACATGCCCTTAGGGCATGTATGTGCGCCACATGTGCACCCATGCTCATTTCAGGGGTGCAACAGGGTGTCCTTTGGACACCCTTGCAACCTTGAAATTGCATTCTCAATTTGCGATTCTCTAATTGCTAATCGCAAATTGAGAATGTCCTCCCATTCATTCCTATGGGCCTCTAGGCCCATAGGAATGAATGGGGAGGGTTTCCTTAACTGCGATTCGCAATTTGCGAATCGCAATTAAGAATATGTAGGATTCGCAAATTTTCTTGCGAATCCTACATACATCTTGTTTGCGATTCTCAAATAGCGATTCTCAAAAATTCGCTATTTGAGAATCGTAAACACAAACTTGATACATATGGCCCTAGGTCTTATGGAAACTAGATCTTAACTATAACTACCTACTAGCAACCGCCAGTAGGAAATATATATATATATATATATATAGTTTATGTTTGTTGTATCAATATTTGTAGAATCTCTGCTTGATTCAAAAGTTTTTTTAAATTATGCATGCCTATTGTATTTGTTCACACACATGAACTTGGAATAAGTACAGAATATTTGAATTCACTCAGTGCTCCTTCAGGGATAGCTACTATTGAAATGTTTTTGTGAGTATTCAAGTGTTGTACAGTTCCTTCATAAATGAATATTTATTATTTAAACCTAGTTTATAGGATCTGGGTGAAAATTTTGAAATGCAATATAAAAGCAAATGCTAAATGAAAATGCCAAAACAGTGAAATCAGAAATGTGTACATTGTATTAAGAAGACATTTTTTGAAAAACAAATATATAAACAAGGGAAAACATCAAGTGTATGAGAATGTCTTTTTGATGCGCTTTTATAAAATCCTATTCTAAAACTCCTTTAGCTTTAAAATGAAGGTCTTGAGGTTTTCTCATATCCCTCGTACCCCTCCTCTAACCTAAACACTATCCCATCTAGTAGCTACCCAAACCTCCTAAACTAACTTCATTAAAAAGTTACATCAGAATTGCAAATCATCTATGGTTTTTCACAAAAATGAAAGCAAATGCCTCCACCTGTAAGGCACTGCTGTAAAGCATCCAAAAACAAAAAGAAACTATAAATGCACTGTTCGCAACTGCCTAAAAATGCCATAGATCGATTTAAATGGACCACCACCTTTCCCAAAACAGGAGCATCCATCCCAAATTGAAGCTCGGCTTTGATAAACTCACAAAATTGTTTTTTAGTATTTCTTCTTCAACAGTTTCCAAATATATACTATTCCCAAATAGACTGACCAAGGAATTGTAGTAAATAGGCAACATATAAAATTAATTCTTAATAATGTGTTTTTTCTAGGTTTAGTGGCAATGTTGTAGGCCAAATCAATCAATCAATCAATCACGGCATTTATAGAGCGCGCTACTCACCCGGGAGGGTCTCAAGGCGCTGGGGGAGGGGGTAAGTTACTGCTCGAACAGCCAGGTCTTGAGCTGCTTCCTGAAGGCGAGATGGTCCTGGGTTCGCCGAAGGTGAGTGGGGAGGGAGTTCCAGGTCTTGGCCGCCAGGTAGGAGAAGGATCTTCCTCCGGCGGTGGTTCTGCGGATGCGTGGTACGGTGGCGAGGGCGTGGCTGGTTGATCGTAGCTGGCGTGTGGGCGTGTAGAAGGACATGCGGTCGTTGAGGTACTTTGGGCCCAGGTCGTGGAGGGCCTTGTGTGCGTGGGTGAGGAGTCTGAACGTGATTCTCTTGCTGACGGGGAGCCAGTGCAGGTCTTTCAGGTGTACGGTGATGTGGCTGTGTCGGGGGATGTCCAGGATGAGTCGTGCGGAGGCGTTCTGGATGCGCTGGAGTCTCTTTTGAAGTTTGGCTGTGGTTCCGGCGTAGAGGGTGTTCCCATAGTCCAGTCGGCTGGTGACGAGTGCCTGGGTGACGGTCTTCCTGGTTTCAGTGGGGATCCATCTGAAGATCTTGCGGAGCATGCGCAGGAGTGTTGAAGCACGAAGATGAGACGGCGTTGACTTGTCTGGTCATCGATAGGGAGGAGTCCAGGATGAAGCCCAGGTTGCGTGCGTGGTCCGTTGGCTTGGGTGCGGTGCCCAGGGCCGGGGGCCACCAGGAGTCGTCCCAGGCGGAGGGTGATGAGCCCAGGATGAGGACTTCCGTCTTGTCTGAGTTCAGTTTAAGGCGGCTGTTCCTCATCCAGTCGGCGACGTCTCTCATCCCGTCGTGCAGGTTGGCTCTGGCGGTGGTGGGGTCGTTGGTGAGGAGAGGATCAGCTGGGTGTCGTCGGCGTAGGAGATGATGTTGAGGTTGTGTCGGCGTGCGATGGCTGCGAGGGGCTCATGTAGACGTTGAAGAGGGTCGGGCTGAGTGAGGATCCTTGTGGAACGCCGCAGATGACTTCGGTGGCTTCGGATCTGAACGGGGAGAGGCGGACTCTCTGGGTTCTTCCGGCGAGGAACGAGATGATCCATTCCAGTGCTTTCTCTCGGATTCCGATGTTGCTGAGGCGCTTCACTAGGGTGCGGTGGCAGACGGTGTCGAACGCCGCGGAGAGGTCCAGGAGGATGAGGGCAGCTGTTTCCCCGTTGTCGGTTAGGGTTCTGATGTCGTCGGTGGCTGCGATAAGGGCGGTCTCGGTGCTGTGGTTGGCCCGAAACCCGGACTGCGAGGGGTCGAGGGATCCATTCGTCTCGAGGAAGGCGGCAAGCTGTCTGTTGACGGTCTTCTCGATGACTTTGGCCGGAAACGGAAGGAGCGAGATGGGGCGGTAGTTCTTGAGGTCGGTGGGGTCCGCCGTTGGTTTCTTCAGGAGGGCGGTAAGCTCGGCGTGCTTCCAGCTCTCCGGGAAGGTGGCGGTGTGGAAGGAGGAGTTGATGATGTCCCGGAGATGGGGTGCGATGGTGGCGTCGGCTTTGTTGAAGGCGTGGTGTGGGCAGGGGTCGGTTGGTGATCCGGAGTGGATGGAGTTCATTGTGCGGGTGGTGTCTTCGGTGTTGATCGGGGTCCAGTTGCAGAGGGTGGTGGTGGCGGGCATTGGTTCGGCGGTAGGGTGCGTTGTTTGTGCGTCGAAGCTGTTGTGTATGTCGGTGATCTTGCGGTGGAAGAACGCGGAGAGTGAGTTGCAGAGGTCTTGCGAGGGGGTGATGTCGTTGTTTCCGGCGCTGGGGTTGGAGAACTCTTTGACGATGCTGAAAAGTTCCTTGCTGTCATGGGCGTTGTTGTCCAGTCGTTCTTTGAGTGCCGACTTCTTGGTGGCACGGATCAGCTGGTGGTGTTTGCGGGTGGCGTGCTTGAGGGCGGTCCTGTTGTCTGTGGTCTGGTCGAGTCGCCAGGTTTTCTCGAGAGTGCGGCAGTTCTTCTTGGATTCCTTGAGTTCGTTGGTGAACCAAGGGGTTTTCTTGCTTCCGGGTCTGCTGGGAGGGTTTTTTAGTGGTGCGAGGTCGTCGGCGCAGGCGGTCAGCCACTTGGCGAGGTTGCTGGCTGCTTCGTTTGGGTCCGTTGTGTCGGTGGGTGTGTTCTGGCTGAGGAGGCGGTGAGCTGCTCGGCGGTGATCTTGCTCCAGCTCCGGCGGGGAGCCTGTTGCGGGTGGTGGTGGGTCGCAGTCTTTCTGAAGCTGAAGTGGACGCAGCTGTGGTCGGTCCAGTGGAGTCCGGTGGCGTGGCTGAAGGAGATGTGCTTGCTGGACGAGAAGACGGGGTCAAGCGTGTGGCCGGCGTAGTGGGTGGGCGTGTTCACCAGTTGCTTGAGTCCGAGGTTGGCGAGGTTGTCCAGCAGGGCGGTGGTGTTTCTGTCGTTGTTGTTCTCCAGGTGGAAGTTGAGGTCCCCTAGGAGGATGTAGTCGGCGGAGGGCATGGCGTGCGGGCTGATGAAGTCTGCGATGTCTTCGCTGAATAGTGTGCGTGGTCCCGGGGTCTGTAGATGAGGGTGCCTCGGAGGGTGGTCTTGGGGTCCGTGTGTATCTGGAAGTGTAGGTGTTCGGCGGCGGTGAAGGTCTCGTCGGAGTTAGTCGAGATGCGGATGGTGTTCTTGTGTACGATGGCGATGCCTCCTCCCGTCTGGTTGACGCGGTCCTTCCGGGTGATCTTGTATCCATCCGGGATGGCTATGGCGATGTCAGGCGCTGAGGAGGCGTTCATCCAGGTTTCGGTGAGGAAGGCGATGTCCGGTGCTGTTGCGTCGAGCAGGTCCCAGAGTTCCACGGCGTGCCTGTGGACGGAGCGGGTGTTCAGCAGGATGCATTTCAGGTGGTTGCTGCTGTTGCTCGACTTGGCGGAGGTGGTGCACGTCAGGGGCAGGTGAATCGGCAGGTTTGGCAAGTGAAGGGTCCGTGGGTGCGTCTCGGTGAGGCTCGGTAGCAGGCAGGGTTCCGGCCGGCATTGAGTGCGGTGAGGGTGGCGGCGTCGTAGGTCCGTCGAGTAGTGTTGCATCGGTGGGATCCAGGGGTTCTGGCGCTGGGCGCGGTCCAGTCGCGGACGGGCGCAGACGGGCTTGCCTTAGGCGCGCCTTCGGCGCGCCAGCGGCGCGCCCGCTGCGCACGTCCGCTGCGCGGCGCGTGCAGCGGCCGCCATTTATGGGGAGGTGGGAGGGAGGAGCAGCTGGGAGGCGGGAGGCAGGGGCAGCGAATGGGCAGTCAGGGGCGGGGCCGCAGCGGCGGGAATGGCGATAGGCAGCGAGGGGCACAGAAGGAAAAAACGGGGGGAGAGCAGGCAAATCACGGGCACAACAACAGTGGGGCAGCGAGGGGCACAGAAAGGAAAGGGGAGACAAGCAGACAAAACTGGCACCGGGGCCACAAGCGGAGGGCGATCTTACCTACAGGAGCAGCGGGCAGACAGCACAGGCGGAGCTGTGTGGTGGGGAGCGACCTACCTGGCAAGGTCAAGGGTCGCTCTCCTCACCGTGCAGCGGCCGCCATTTATGGGGAGGTGGGAGGGAGGAGCAGCTGGGAGGCGGGAGGCAGGGGCAGCGAATGGGCAGTCAGGGGGCGGGGCCGCAGCGGCGGGAATGGCGATAGGCAGCGAGGGGCACAGAAGGAAAAACGGGGGA
Source organism: Calotriton arnoldi (assembly GCA_963921515.1). Taxonomy (NCBI): domain Eukaryota; kingdom Metazoa; phylum Chordata; class Amphibia; order Caudata; family Salamandridae; genus Calotriton; species Calotriton arnoldi. The sequence goes on from CAWUFW010019633.1 coordinate 177,850, forward strand.
GAGCAGGCAAATCACGGGCACAACAACAGTGGGGCAGCGAGGGCACAGAAAGGAAAAAACGGGGGAGAGCAGGCAAAACACGGGCACAACAACAGTGGGGCAGCGAGGGGCACAGAAAGGAAAAAACGGGGGAGAGCAGGCAAAACACGGGCACAACAACAGTGGGGCAGCGAGGGGCACAGAAAGGAAAAACGGGGGGAGAGCAGGCAAAACACGGGCACAACAACAGTGGGGCAGCGAGGGGCACAGAAGGAAAAAACGGGGGGAGAGCAGGCAAAACACGGGCACAACAACAGTGGGGCAGCGAGGGGCACAGAAGGAAAAACGGGGGAGAGCAGGCAAAACACGGGCACAACAACAGTGGGGCAGCGAGGGGCACAGAAAGGAAAAAAACGGGGGAGAGCAGGCAAAACACGGGCACAACAACAGTGGGGCAGCGAGGGGCACAGAAAGGAAAAACGGGGGAGAGCAGGCAAAACACGGGCACAACAACAGTGGGGCAGCGAGGGGCACAGAAGGAAAAACGGGGGAGAGCAGGCAAATCACGGGCACAACAACAGTGGGGCAGCGAGGGGCACAGAAAGGAAAAACGGGGGGAGAGCAGGCAAAACACGGGCACAACAACAGTGGGGCAGCGAGGGGCACAGAAGGAAAAACGGGGGAGAGCAGGCAAATCACGGGCACAACAACAGTGGGGCAGCGAGGGGCACAGAAAGGAAAAAAACGGGGGAGAGCAGGCAAATCACGGGCACAACAACAGTGGGGCAGCGAGGGGCACAGAAAGGAAAAAAACGGGGGAGAGCAGGCAAAACACGGGCACAACAACAGTGGGGCAGCGAGGGGCACAGAAAGGAAAGGGGGAGACAAGCAGACAAAACTGGCACCGGGGCCACAAGCGGAGGGCGATCTTACCTACAGGAGCAGCGGGCAGACAGCACAGGCGGAGCTGTGTGGTGGGGAGCGACCTACCTGGCAAGGTCAAGGGTCGCTCTCCTCACCGTGCAGCGGCCGCCATTTATGGGGAGGTGGGAGGGAGGAGCAGCTGGGAGGCGGGAGGCAGGGGGCAGCGAATGGGCAGTCAGGGGGCGGGGCCGCAGCGGCGGGAATGGCGATAGGCAGCGAGGGGCACAGAAGGAAAAAACGGGGGGAGAGCAGGCAAATCACGGGCACAACAACAGTGGGGCAGCGAGGGGCACAGAAAGGAAAGGGGAGACAAGCAGACAAAACTGGCACCGGGGCCACAAGCGGAGGGCGATCTTACCTACAGGAGCAGCGGGCAGACAGCACAGGCGGAGCTGTGTGGTGGGGGAGCGACCTACCTGGCAAGGTCAAGGGTCGCTCTCCTCACCGTGCAGCGGCCGCCATTTATGGGGAGGTGGGAGGGAGGAGCAGCTGGGAGGCGGGAGGCAGGGGCAGCGAATGGGCAGTCAGGGGCGGGGCCGCAGCGGCGGGAATGGCGATAGGCAGCGAGGGCACAGAAGGAAAAACGGGGGAGAGCAGGCAAATCACGGGCACAACAACAGTGGGGCAGCGAGGGGCACAGAAAGGAAAAACGGGGGGAGAGCAGGCAAAACACGGGCACAACAACAGTGGGGCAGCGAGGGGCACAGAAAGGAA